>NQII01005625.1:131172-153942 GCA_002778355.1 Clitarchus hookeri | reverse complement strand
ACATACATGTTATTAACAAAAAATCAGTAACGAACACAAAGATTGTGCAGCCACAAAAATAAAAAAAATGTAATTAATCCTCCGACAAAGTTGGTGATTAAAACGTGAACATTCATATGTGGATTTTATACTAAAACGGCGTCAGTAACTTTGTTTTCCTTTTCTGCCAATTAAATGTGCCAGCGCAATTTCAGGCAGTGGAAAATTGCGTCCAGGAATGCAGTGCTAATTTTTTTTGTCGGCGTAATGATTAATCACACATAATTTTTTACATTCACATTCTCTTCTATGTGTGATTTCTTTGTCAGCGCGATATATAACACATGCAGCCACGAACCAAATTTCGCCATGTATTACTCGTAAAAATTTCCTCATATGTGTCTTTCATATAGAATAAAAAAATACAATATATACAATACTTCACGAGATAGGTATTTTATATATCTATTCGTATTCCCCCCTTTGTGTCTTCTGCCTGTTTGAAAGAATCTCACTATTTCGCAGGAAATGTAGCCACGTGGAAATTGTACAAATTTTTATCAAAACACTTGTCAACCAAAAACCCATGTAATTGTTCTGTTAATTCAATTATTCAATTATATCGAAAAGTCTATATTATATATAATAATTGCTATATAATCTTTGCCCAGCTTAACACTACAAAAAATTACCACCTGTTTGGTTCCCAGCATTGTCCTAACATACTACCAACTAAACGTGTTTAAAAAATTAAAAAAAAAACTGCGCATCTGGTGAAGTGGGATATTTTGTAAATTATAAGAAAACCTCGAGGTTTTAGTTTAAATCAAGAAATTGAATATTTGTATCTAAATGTTTGGTGGCACAAAATCATAGAAAAATTATATATATATTATATATCACTTGCCCGTTTTGGAATTTTCTGTGAACTGCCAAAAAAACAAGAACTTCAATAAAGCCGATTGCGATATTCTCTTGGCCCACATCTTTAATGGGAGGAAGAAATGTATGCCAGTGTAAGGTCAACGTGCAAGCCAGGAACCGCTAAAACCTAAGTTATCAGTATTTTGAGGTCCTGTAAAGCTCACGCGCTAGACTTAAAGTTTCTCTCGTGGGAAAACGTAACTATCACAACGTTGTTTAATATTACGAAGCAATTCATAGGAGCATAACACATGCGTTAAATGTAACCTTACAGGAACCAGGAGCGTGGCTGTCATGAATGTAACATACAGAAACTGATGAGCAAACAGGCATAATTAACACACACCACTGTTTACAAAAAAAAAAAGTTCCAGTACCAATAAAGCGATCTACGACCATTTATTTACACAAATAAAAAGGTTCTCCGTTATGCTTATTCGCGTATTAAAAATATATATTTCCTCATTTAATGACTAGAGTGTGTATGGGCTAACTACTTCAAGCATGACAAGAACGCGAGTTACTGTTAATTTTCTGAAATATTCGTTTCTTGTGGACACGAGTGCTATTCAAGATGTCAATAAACTGGGAATTAAGAAGTTTCATATAGATGAATGTCATCACAATTTACCTGGAGACCAGTGGTACGATTCCATAGCTTCAAGGTCAGATTGCCTGGTCAAGGACTACATAACTGGCTTGTCCGGGTGACTCAATCCCTAAGCCTCAGGCGGGTATGTTTGCTACAAATTTCCCGTTTCCCGTACAATTCCCCCCGTTTTTCCCTCAATGCCCCATTTTCCTTTAAAATTTATACTTTTCATTAAATGTTCCCTTTCTCCCCTCAAAATTCCCCAAAAATAAAAACAAAAGTCCTTGCTGCTTGGTGCGGCTGAGTGGCTGTTCATCGTTGCAGAAGACCTGCAAAAGTTGTTGAAATATCAGTCGCGATGAGCGGCCAGCTTTATGTTACAAATAAAAGTTATCTATTAATTTTTTTATATGCAGAAATTAACTTTTTCATTATCAGTGTGATCAATTGCATGGTACAACGTAACCCAATCAAACTTTCAGCTTGTATTATATTGTAAACAAAAAAAATTATTTAATTGATATTTAATTAAAAAACTTAAATTTGTGTGGGTTGAGAAATTCTTATTTAAATTATCAGCGAAATCGATTATACAATAAAACTTGACTCTGTAAANTTTTTTTTTTTTAGCCCTACGGACTTTTATAAGCAACTAGGCCATAATTTCCGACCATTTACATCAGGCCCTTGAAATACAGTACATATGCATCATTTCCGACGTTAAGAATGTATGCAAGACATCTTAAGCCCTACGATTTTTTGTAAGACTAACTGGCCGTAATTTTCGAAACATTTACGTCTGGCATTTAAGTGTAGGCATCATTTGCGACTACTGGTATATATACACTGAAGAGCCAAAAAAACTGGCACACCTGCCTAATATCGTGTAGGGCCCCTCCGAGCACGCAGAAGTGCCGCAAGACGACGTGGCATGGACTTGACTAATGTCTGAAGGTATGCAGGAGGCAATTCACACCATGAATCCTGCAGGGCAGTCCACAAATCCAATCTGCGCCAATTTGAGAAAGGGTTGCACGTCTGTCACGTTTAATGATTCTCGTCAGTCGTCGTTTGTCCCGTTCTTTCACGATCTTTTTCCGGCCGCAGCGATGTCGAAGATGTGATGTTTTACCGGATTCCCGATATTCACGGTACACTCGTGAAATGGTCGTACGGGAACATCCAAATGTTATCGCTGCCTTGGAGATGCTATGGCCCATCTCTCGTGCGCCGACTATAACACCACGTTCAAACTCACTTAAATCTTGATAACCTGCTATTGTAGCATCAGTAACCGATCTAGCTGCCGACAGCATCGCGTTACTCTGATTGGTTCCGTACCCCTGTTATTTGCATACGCACGCCTATACCAGTTTTTTGTGACTCTTCGGTGTATGTATGACATGCTAAACTCTTCAACATTTAATAAGAATAGTTTACTACATTTTACGATCAAATTCGGTTAGGCCATAGAACTCAGTACGTAAGCACCATCTATGACACCCCGAGAACATACACATGACCTATTATGCCACAAGCCTCTTTATAAGCTGGGTTAAATAACTTTTCTCGACCATTGGACAATAGAGATATTTATTTCATACTGTTGGTAACACCACCTCGAATACACGTTAGATACGGACGTTTGTGATACTTGTAATTTTCAATTGTCAACGACAGAAAAATAGTGCTGAATTAGGCTAAATCAATAAAACTGACGCAAAGAAAGTTTCGTAAAAAATTACAGTGTAATTTCAGACATAAGAATTTACATCCAGTGAAATATTATGTTAGTTACTTGAAATATGGTCCCAAAGACATAGTTTTTGTGTACAACGTAGGCGATAACTAGATTCTTAAACTGGCTTATACGTAAAAATTCAAACGGTAGAAACTGTTAAACAATTAACTCACTTCAGATTCACGTGCTAACTCAGGCGAATAAATGATGGACTTAAAGTAGATGTACTGAGCCTATTTTGCATTCTTTAAAATTAAATGAAGGGGAAAACCTATCTTCTCGGCATGCGATTATTATAACTCGGCAGTAATTGATCTGTTTCCAGTTGGCAAAATGAAAATATACGCTTATTTTTTTATGTATTACCTTTGAAATTTTAATATAGTATTCTTTCTGCGATTCCGTGTTATTTATCTAGGGTCTTGCGATACATGACTTAAAGCAATACGAGTCATCACCGTAAAGTCATATAATACGTGAAATCAATTCAGTTTGTTATTGTTTATTTTCACTTTACAATTATCAATGCTTATATTCTAAAACATATTCATCGCGTACATCTCACACAAAATATGTATCGTAACTATAACTCGTGTGCTGGAAAATACTATGTATTTCATTAAACGCATTACACTCCATGTCTACACTGAGAAGAGGGCAATGCTATTTGTACGTGTGGCAACTCCTTCCTGGACCGATTATTAGCTTTTTCACTTTTCATCGGATTATTTTTTGAGATATTAACCTTCATAATATGGGCACAGAGAATGTGACACGAGTATTTTTCTGTACGCTAAATTATATTAGTACGCACAGAAATCAGCGGTATTCAGAGGACCGTCGGCTTTTCTTCCTTAGCGTACAAGTGCGCTGATGATAACGAACTTTGAAATTCGAGGGCTGACCACGTCACGCCATAAATATAAATTATCTAAGTTTTATTATTTGGTGACATATCCGGTAACCTTTCGGCGCCTGCTTATCGCTTGAGTGGATATTTCGGCACAAGAGTCTCGCTTACTTTGAAGCGCATGGAGGAGGTTTGTACCCATCGCACTGCAGAATAGGCACCCTCAGTTATTGGTTCTGCAAGGGCGGCCATGCGAGGTATTGAAAACGGCTTTGTAAAGCTGTTGATTAAAAAGCAACTAACTCCTCCTCCGTGCAATGTTTAATATCATCTCCGAAGCAGGGAATCAATATCCGAGTAATATACATATACCCAACTGCTTTGTCTAGCGTCCTTTGTTACAGGTTCCAATATTGGAAACTTGTGAATCATTAATTCTTGCAGGAAATGTACCGATGTCCATCATAATTACATCGAAATGAAGTAATTGTGAAAGCTTTGATTTTCACGAAATATAATTGCTGAGCATTTAATTGTTATTGATTTGGGCATACTGACGAGATAAGTTGTAAAGTCATAACGAACCTCATAAGATTACTTAAACTTCCTGTCTGTCGGTTAAACTGCCGCTGTTTATTGCCAACCCTGTTAGTTTATCTTACTGAGTGGCTTACGGTGTCGCCTCAGCGTGTGATGTTGCCATTCAAGCTAATATAAGATTGCGACAAAAGTCGCATTACTTATCGCGAGAGACGGTATTTGTCCCTTTAGGAAAGTGAAATGTATATGACATGTGTGGCGCAATTTTTTTTTATGTAGGATTGCCAACCCTCCCGTATTGTACGGGGATCCCCGTGTATTGGAGCTGAAGGAATTATCCCCTTGGCCTATGGACGTAGGACGTGGCGTCATATATTCCTTACCTCAGACGTCTTCCAGAATAAACTGAATATTTATGAACGCACGCAAAATTAATAAACACTTGCAATTGCAGGTACGTTACGTTTACTCTGGCGCTGTAACTCAATGGCTCTCAGATAGTTACAATTGACGCCGACAGGTGGCATTCGCCAACAAGTGCGTTCGTGTATGCAGTGCTTGCCGAGATGTGGACAGTCTTTTCTTCCTGTGCGTGTCGGTGTTGCGTGTTTTAAAGTCAATTGAATCATAAATCCAAGTGTTGCTGTTTTATGTATCCAGAGAAAACCCAGAGGGATGTATTATATTGACCATTGCACATTAAAGCCAGTATTTAAAACAGTTATTTTTTTATAACAGTTGTCCTTAATCATTTCATTGGTGTCAGATGTCGTGTGACGAGTAGTCGAAAGTGTTCCTTATGACAAATCTACAAAAAAAAAAAATTAAAATTTGTAACCGTACATGAACGTGTTAAATATGTGCAGGAAATCAGACGAACAAAGACGCACAATACGTAAAAAGTATTCAGATCTTCGCCACTCTAAAGGTGATAGTGAATAAGGCTCCAAGCAGGTGACTGTAGTTAAATCGTTCCACTATAAACAAGACGCAAATTACATATTTTCACCATCATCGAATTTCGCGGATTCCATTCTGGTTTCCACTGAATTCCTGTGAATTTGTTTAAACTCTATTCCGAAGCAATAATTCCAAGTTCATAAACTATAGAAAGTTAAAATAATTTAGATGTGCTGTTGTTAAATATTTTTCTCTATACTTACATTATTGCTTTATACCCAAAGTACCTTTCTTTTTACCAAAGAAAAGTAATTATTTGAGGTTAGTTAGTACTTCATACTAAAAGTAATGATTAATTGTTATTAAAATTTATCTTTCGTAAATTGTTAGTTTTTACTACGTAACGAAACCTACTAAATGCTAGGTTACCATGGACATATTATAACAATTAATGTGCAGTAAATTACTTTACCACAAATAATACTGCTGAAAAATTTAAACAACAATGACAGGTTTTGATTACCATTGATTTATAGACCAAACAAAAATTCGGTATGAGGCAAACCTAATTTGCAGAGGTTTATATTTAACAAAATATCTTCTGTGTGGAAACGAATAATGTGTTGCAGCAAAAAATTTTTTTTTAGAGTGTAGGTACTAGTTCCTCGCGAACTGGGAGCAGCTTGTTCACTGAATAACCTGAGGCTAGTATTTCACTCACTGATTTAAGTGATTCGGGTGTAGAGTGCGACAAAGTCAAGGCAGCGCGAGAGTTTCTAAGTGAGCGTACTGCTTTATTATCGGCAGCGGAAACTACAACTCACCGTACAGTGCCTGCAGTGTCATTTTGTGGTAATACATAAAAGCTCAGGTTGCATTCTTTTCGGCAGCGCCAAGGCTACTGCTGCGAAATTCGTACAGGAATGTCACGTTGCAAGATATTGTCTAACTGAGTGAGCGTCACAACGATGACACTGGCAGGGATTCATGGATCAGTCTTTTTATTTCCCACATAATAATGTCTAAACCATAAGTTTATTTAAAATAAGGGAGAAAGTTTATATTGGTTATATATGTAACCTTAAACGAAACCAGTCGTAGGATTTGGAGAAGTCCGGCATAACATATTTTAAATTGGGCAAACCCGGCACACGACACAGGCGCCAGGCGCCCTTAATGCTCTGTTATTCCAGTCTGTCGGCAGCCATATTGGATCCAAGTTACCTTGACCTTGACACAAGACCTTGACCCTAAGACCGTGCCCTTCAATAACATAGAAACAAAAAAAAAAAATAAAAAAAATATATATATATATATATATATAAATTCAAAATTTTTACTTAATTAAAAATACTTTAAAATATTATTTAAATATGTGCATCCATAGTTCGATGACAGGTGTATCGACGAATTTCCCGACTTGACCGACCTTCGCCAGGTCGGCCGGTGTCCATCTAGTCAGCCAAGTTAGATCTCAATGACCTTGACCTTGACCCGTGACCGTGACCCCAATCCCGTTACTTTGCATGCCTTAAAAACAGCAAATTTCAAAATATCCCCGCAAATTAAAAAAAAATCGAAAAGAAATTAAAAACATAGGAAAAGATTATATTCATGACTCCGGCCACGATGTTGGATAACAGTGTTGGTGTTTAGAGCCGACGACCGTTTATTTTGAAGCTCATAGATTTCACGCGTAAGTCTTGCAAGTGTATATATCACGCAAACCGACTCTACCACGCCTCGCAGATTTCTAATCTAGTCATTATCATTAACTGTCTCGTCATAATCGCCTGGCGAATCAGTACCCACCGATGCAGAAAGAGGTATTGACGAAAACAGAAAACACTGGCTGGTTCTCGAAAGACGAATCCATACAGTTGTTGGTGTGGTTCATCAATGCATTACCTTGCATGAACTGCATCTGGCTAGAGTCATAATGCTTGATCATGCGAGTTCCCTCATCGCCTACGAACATTTTATGCAGTTTATTAACAGGAGTTAACGAAGCCAACACATGCTGTTTCTCAGTGGGTGGAAGAACACTGCATTTGTCGGCCTTGATGTGTTTATTTATGTTAACACGTCGAGTGAACCGTCTGGAAAATTTATAGCAGCTAAGGAAAGCATGAGATGGGATCTTCAAATAATCACTCTTCTCATTTCACCGCACATTGCAACTTTTACCGAATGTCTTGGCAGAGTAACAGCATTGTTTTACGTGAATTTTTTTCGGTAGTCGTTGAAAGTATGCATGTATTCGTACATGACATACTCGATTTCACATCGTCAGTGGCTTCCATCGTCTTCAAGCATAAATAAACTTATACACTTAACTCCTGTCGACTGATTCCTGCCAGACCGAACCCTCACAAGACTGTCCCTTAATTAACCCCTAAATAATCCACCAAATTCAGGCGACAAGTTATGCATCTGTAGTCCATCTAAATTTATATGACTTACGAAGGTAGTGACATATTCTCAAAAGAACAGACATGTAAATATTTTAGGTTAGTAAGTCGTATGTCACAAAAAAATTCACACAATTTTAATATGTAGCAGTATCAAATACAAACACAGAACGTATCAATACAGCAATGAAAAGAGCACCATATTAGAAACTGGAGCTTTTATGTGATGTGTCCTTGACCAACCAACCGATTCCCACCCAACTTAGCACAAACGTAGTGCTACGGTAGAACATGTTCTAAGTGTTCCTGGTTTTATTTACAGTATAAGAGTAATATATATGATTTACATAAGTTTTTCATATCTACTAAATTATTTAACAGCTTTCAATTAATCTTAGCATGCTGAGAGTAGCCATTTGAAGCATCAAAATGCTCATAGAGATCATATGTTGCTGTTTTTTTGTAAGGTAATGCAGGTGATAAAATGCAACATTCATGCCATATATCGGGAACCAATCATCGAATTCCCACCAAAATGTCACAAGTGTCACTACAGCAGACCATGTATACCTATGTACTTTAAATGGGTCACACCTCTTTCTAAATTGTGGAATATAAATTATTTAGAGAATTTAATCGTATCTATTTAATAATTTGACAAATTTCAACCAATCTTTTTGTACTGACATAATCTAATAGAAGCATGGCATATGCTAATAAAGGACGTCATTTTAGACCTTTTTGGGTGATAGCGCCAAATGAGAAACCAAAGCCTTATGCCATATCTCAACCAGTCAACCTTTACCCACCAGATTCTGCATACAAGTAGTGCTACTGTCTGCCATGCAAACTTTATTTAAGTGATTCACGCTCTTGTTTTCAAAATAATGTCGCTGTAGATATTTGAATTCGTTAAACCCAGTCCACCAAAACCGAAGTTGATGCTGCGAATCCTTCCTCCGTAATGTACAGTTGGCTGCACGATCGCTTACGGTACGAAGGGTTCTGTGTTCGAACCCCAGGCGAGGAACGTGTGTATTTGTGTCTCACTAGTATTGAATTTGTTTCTGGTTGCTTCTCCAAAACTTCATCAAAATTATTTGCCTCCATGTAGAGGAAAGTACGCTCATTTCTTAATTCGGTAACTTCTTGTTGTTTAGTAGTTGATGGGAATACATAGGAGCCATGACAGTTTCAAGTACATCAATAGCCGTGAATTTAATAAATCTGCAACAATTACGATTTTTAGGCCAGATAGTGGATAAGTAATGACGGGATATTACACGTTGTTTGTCGTAAACACGAATATTACATACTTTTGGCTATATATTAAACTGTTATGCACATAAATGTATAATTTAATGGAACCTCATGATTAAGTGGGGTGCAGACCAGTTGCTAACAGAATTGTAGCTAATAAATTATGCGTCTTTCTGGGCGTTGGACTCAATAAGTCAACATGATATGTGTGTCACTAGCAAGGATTTAGAATAGACATATTGACAGTAGTGTGCATGTTGAAGTCAAAGTGGCTAGCTTCAACGTCAATAAAGTATGATGTAAATGAGATCAGTCACATAAATTTCATTCAATTTGTTGGCTGCAGTCATAATTTACCTGGATATTCTGGAAAAGGAATAAACCAAATAAGCACATAATAGTTCATAGAAACACGATTGCAGAGTGGTGGTTGTATTAATTTGAAAATGTTAAATTTTATCAATAAATACAATCAGTTAAAGAAAATATAATTAAAATAATACAGAAAATAATTATTTTCAGTAAATACTTAAAAAAAAAGGAAATAATTCTTGTTAGGAAATATGGCGAAAGCCGATAATTTATTATAGTAGTGATTTTTACAACAAAGTGTTTAAAATATTTTTTACTGAGAAATCATCAAACTATCGTTTTTAAATTGCATAAGTTTTAACAGTGTCTTAAATTAATTAGTGTTTGTTGGGGAATTAATCTTCATTGAGGATTTAAAAATTAAACTGCTGTTAAAGAAAGCATAATTTAGTTACCAATTTTTTGGTATATGCAACGATTTGTTATTTTCTTAGTGAGTGCTACATCCCGGCAGTGTGGAAGTTGGCTCGATCACACAAACGCTTATAATAAATTTTACAATAGGCTACATTTATGTATGTAAAAGCATACTAAAAAGTAAAATAGTTACTCTCATCGTATCAGTCTGTCTGCTAATAGAGTTAAGAACCTTTTAATTCGCTGTATTAAAACCACAATACCGAGCAAAGTCCAGCTACACTGTATAAAATATTTCATTCTCTGTCTGAAAATTCGGTTATATTTTATGACAAGTGTTGGAAGCGGCAAAATCTTTTAAAATTAGCTTATGGCTGATCGCAATCCTTTAATTGGCTAGGGAAACGATTTTTTGTTTAGTTTATAACGACTTTTATTTATTTGTTTCGTATTGGCACACAGTTACCGTCGCACGTAGCTCGCCAAATATTTCCGTTGCTCGTGGTCATAAATTTATATGTAAAAGTTTACAGAAATAATTTTTGACAGTTCGAAGAATAAATTCAATGACAATGACACACGCACTTGGCGAATACATTTTTTTTACACGTCCGTAAGCGAGTATTCCGATACGCTTTTACATGTTGTTACAGATGAAGCTGTGAAAAATACAGTAGTGCACAATCGCATGAAAAAAAAAATGGATAACGGCGTATGAAGTAAATGTTTTGCAGCAATTGGCCCACATTTGTTATAAAATTGAATCGCTGCGCCAAGAGAACCATAGCGATTTTCACTGTGGATATATGGAATCAAGGTGTGCGTGGAAAAACGTGGCACTATTTTAAACTACGAAAGACATTATTCCACGATGAAGCGAAGTCAGTAAATGCAGATAAACTGTTTGGTTTACACTTCGGGAAGAAGCTGTTCTTGATCACCGGAGTTGAACACTTATAGCTAGTAATGACCACTCTCTTTCGTGCCGAGAGATAATAAACCTGGCGAGTAAAACAACAAGTGCTTGCTGGCGTTTCTGTATCAGAAACAAGTGGCAATTCGATCAAATAGTTACAATCATGTTCGTGAAAAATACAACACCATGAAGGAACCGTTACAATGGAAGCAAATGTATTACACAAATTACTAATAGCATCACAAACAAACGATGACAGTTTCAGAACAATGCGTCAACATCACTTACGAAATGCTGGGTGTCGTAGAGTGCACACGAGCTGCAATAAGAGATGCTGCACGCCGTGGCTTCGAATCAAGCAGGCTTTGGATATGTTCCAGAGAAAACTCCTGCCAGACTGCTTCTTCCCGAGTCCACGGTAATCGGTATTGGCCGCTGGACGATAATGACGGACTGTAGACCATTCACGGTTACTTCTAATAATGACGGACTATATATAGGCCATTCACGGTTATTTCTCACTTTTGTGAAGCCCTGATGAAANTTATTTCTCACTTTTGTGAAGCCCTGATGAAATTCTACTTCCAGGATATTTCTCCGCCTCATGCAAACAAAGGTTAACCGAGTCTGGAAAATCACATCAAAGGACAGCGCACCGCATTCGTGCGCACTCAGTGTAATAAAATGTTGCGCAAGAACTATTTCTTACTAGACATTGCCAACACACCTATTTTCTCAATGTTTTCATTTGTATTAATTATAAATGGAATTTTTATAATTGACAGATTAACTAAAAGTACTTAAATATTCAATTTAAACAAAAATGAAATACTTTTGTTTTCCCCTAACACAAGTATAAAACATATGTGATACATGGAATATTTAGGACACAACCAAACGCTTCATTAATGGGGACGTTATTCAAAGGTTTGATTCAAAAATGTGAAGAAACCACGAATAGATTATAGAAGATGAGGGGCTATATCCCAGACATAATCAATACGTGGCATATCGGACGAACATCCAGGCCAGGGAAATATCTGTATCTGCCTTGCCTCGAAGACGGCATTGACATTTCCGGCAGTATGTGCTCTGGCGTTGTCGTCTTAGAATATTGCTACAACTACAAAGGTGTACTACTTCTGCCTTCACATCTCGCCTGATGTAGCAGCCGAGATCGCTAACGTTACCTTATTACTACTCAAACTACCACGCCCATCGCCTGTGCAGTATGGCACTGGATAACAGAGCCTGGAAGATGGCGCTCTTCCTGAAGTAGCCAAATGCCTTTGCGGTTATAATTTTAATACAGATAGAAGCTGCGTGGACCCATCCGAGAACACGGCATGTTTGTACTCTCCAATCCAGAGGTAGTGTTCTTGAGCTCATCGCAGCTTGAGACGTCGATGATGGTCCAGGTGAATGGGAATTCTCCGCGAGGAATGCCGACGCTACAGAACTGTGTNCGAATGGGAATTCTCCGCGAGGAATGCAGACGCCACAGAACTGTGCGAAGCTGACAGCATCAGACCTGTTGCTGTGTTACGACGTTCTGTTGACACCCGGGACGAAGCTGAACGGTCCGTTACTGACATACGGTGAGTGGGCGAAGAGATCTTGAGAGCCGATGAGAGTCAAGTGAAGTGAGTATGGAACAAGGTCGGAATACAAGGACGGGGGGAAACGCGAGATCCCCAAGAAAACCCGTCGACCAGCGCCGTACAGAACACGTGTCTGGCGACTCATGATGTCGTTACTTTTCGTGGCCCAGATCCGGGTTTTCGACTCGTCCTGTCCCCTCCAGTCCACCGCTTTCACGCTCGCAAACACTCTCGTGACGTTAAATCCCTGTACGAGCAGCGATGTCGTGGCTTGCGAGTCCTCCTTAATTGGCAGACCCATCACTCGGTCCAGTTAAAACTCAGTGATGTGCTTGGAAAGGTGTCCTTTCACATTGACGAGACGTGCTCACCCCAGTAGTAACGTTTACAGATCACCGGCGATGAACGAGTTTACCTTCCTCGATCCTCAACAGTCCTCTATTTATAGAATTTTGCACTTCAGCTCGGAGGGCACTGCAGAGTCTTAGGCAAGCGCATTCATTCTAGCATTTCAACCATTTTCATAGCATACCCTAGTCTTCCATTTCCCTGTGTTTCGTGTCGTTTGCATGTTTCCTTCATCGAGATGCATGAGTGCGTGAATGTCAAAGTTCCCTTCAACACTTCGTCTGCAGCACTAATAAATATCGTTATTTGATACTAGTTATATGCTGTTATTCATTCTAGAAGCCCTATCAACAACAAGCTACCATTATGTGCCACTGCTACCCGAGTTTCTGAAAGGTGACTAGTATTTTAAGGTATGAATTGTGAAAATTACTTGAAATTAGCGAGACTCTGCTAAAAAATCATTTCATTGTAATGAGTGAATAACAAAGCTCTTCTTCAGTGAACAAAGTCTACTAGTTGAAGTCTAATTCGTGCGTGTATATGTATATATATATATATATATATATATAATTAGTTTTTCTGCCACGAGGAGTCACTCCGCTGATTCGTCAGGTTTTAGTAAATTTTTAATTAAATTTTTAGTAAGTAAATTTTACTGATTGAATTGCCTGAATCAATCCTAAAGCGTAAATTCACCAAATTCATGTATCTATTTTCAGAGCATTTCGACGAATGGTTGACGTAAATAAGGCATGGATAGTTAACCTCAAAATAACACGAGAGTCCATCTAAACAAATATACTACAGCCGATTGTTAACCTTGTGTCAGCGGTCGGTAGTAAGTACAGCCATTTTTGTTTGCGTATTACGGTTGGATATTGAGTTGGAATGTTTGTTGTCAGTCCCATTTCACTGTTGACAATCAACTGACATTGGAGCCCAACAACAGTTAATCACGGCTAAAATGAGATCAAGTGTGTAAGAAAAGGAGAATTCAACGTGCGAAGGCGTACACTCGGGGTCAAAGTAATTATTTTTGAGCACTTGTAAACTGACTGAGTGACACTTCACCGTTGGCACACAAGAAGAAGATTCAGATAAGCGGAAGTAATGAATCGAATAGAACTCTTAAATGTCATAGCGTAATATTCTAATGCCTGCAAAACGGGAACGATCGAACACAGGACACACGAAACATAAACAGACATTTTGTGTTGTTTAGCGGTCTAGTATTCGCATTACACTACTTCCTGCAAAAATGGAAACGTCTTGTATAAACATGTGTTTGTAGGTTTAAACGTAGGATATAAACACGAATTAGCATGTACAAAATATTAAAATAATAATACCAGTACACATTAATAAATACATATATTAATTAAATAATCAGTAAATGTAATTAAATATGTAGACTTTTGTAAATATAAAATAGAGTTCCGTAATGCACATGCAAAGGTATTCTCAATGTCTGGTTCCAGAAAATGTTTCCTCAATGAGGCAGCCACTCCGATCAAGCCAAGGCTTTCTCTCTAGTTTTCTCCAATTCCGCACGTTGTTGTAATCAAGGGTTCCGCTGAGGCCGGATTCTCGTGTATCGGACGCAAGTATAGATCTCTCGGTCCCCCGGGCTCCAGATAACTTCTAAACCAGCCAGTTGTTTCGAGAGTATTGGAAAGAACATCGGATCCACGGAGCCCCGGGGCAACGAGGGATTTGCAAATACGTCTCCTGATATCCGGGGAGGAAGCGAGACGCATGCGAAGATGACGGGAAACAGACCGACCGACCAACCGGAGGAAGAGAGGAAGAGAAGAGACGTCGAGTATTCCTGATAAGCATGGAAACGTGTATTGCACGTCTCAGAATTAAAACCAAACCCATTATTCCTGCAGTCTTTAAAGGTGACATAAATTACCGATGTTTACATTTCGTTTCTAATGTAGCGTAAGGGTGAAAACGGATATTTAATCAATGTAAAAAAAATACGTGAATTTTTTATCCTCAGAGTTAAATGTTCTGCGAAAAAAACATAATTACCGTACAGTTACAANTAAAAAAAATACGTGAATTTTTTATCCTCAGAGTTAAATGTTCTGCGAAAAAAACATAATTACCGTACAGTTACAATAATGATAGGATTCCACTTACACACAGTAAAATTGAATCAGTGGGAACTGAGCCAAATCAGTGAAAACAGTGAAAATTGAGAAACTGATAATCAGTGCCAGATAAGTAATTAATATAGCAGTGGAATTCCACTGATTTGTTTGTGATTTAACACCGAACGTAAAGCATGTCACTGTTGTAAATCACTTGTTCCCAGTTAATTTGCCTAATTCGCCTGGCAGAAGTAGCTTATTAACTGGCGTTCAGTGAAAGATTTTTCACTGATTTGGTTATCAATGATCCGGATTTAGAGTGTACGAAAAAAAAGTGGAAATGTGTTTTCCTTAATTTCTGAGATGTAAAGCATAGTGCGGATGCAATACAAAATAGCCTACGATTAAGTGTTCAACGGACAGATTCAAAACATACAAACCATAGGTTAATTGGGCAATAAAACGAGTGAAAACGGTTATTTTATTCTCTTTTTATAGATACCATTCTCAATCCTTTAAACGGATAAAATAGGTTATCTAACCGTTATGAGTATATTTTGGTATATTAAACGTTAAAAATAATTCCGTGTGTTTGGGGAAATTTTTATATAAACAGCTAAAGAAATGTGGCTTCCGCCAACCTTCTTAATGAGCAATTGCCAATCAAAAGAATGACTTCGTACATTTAGCAAAAAAATATTTCGTGTTGAAGTCTTTAGCCAAAATAAACCTGTTAAAACTTAGGTTTCTTGGACCGATACGTAACAGGCAGCGTTGAATCATATGCTATTAATTAAGCGCTATCATATTTTCCGTCATGGTTGTGGTAATCTTAGTTAAATACGAATTTTAATGTAATCTATTAAGAAACCCTGTTAATTAATACGTCAAAAACAATTGATACTCAAATATATTAATACAAGTGTCTGGCAAAAAGACGATCAATTTTACAAATGGATTATCTGCGGTATGTTTGCGAAAGATGAGACCACCACAAATAGTTATTAAGTTGGTTTTAATACACGCACACATACGCGCACATATCTATACGCGAAATGCATTTTTTCTCACATTTCTCGTCCAGTCGTGAATGACCTGCATGACTTTATATAAAGATATAATATTTTAAGAAAATTCTGAAAATTTACGCAAGTCTAATGGCATAAATCCGGAAGTAACGCGTGACTCAAAGCCGTGTTACATTTAGTATTAACAACAATTCACTCTCACTCGACAAACTAGAATAAAATTATTTGTTAATTCAGAATGAAAAGTGTTACAATTTCAGCAGTTCTCTGTAGATAAACTTAACGTTTTGTCCAAAACAAGCGGTTTTACGTGGCCGCTTGCTAAATATAATCTCTTTATATTACCTATTATACAGACATTTACACATATATTTGCTACTGAAAATAATAAAAATTTATACTCGATTCTTTAAGAGCCAACGACCTGGACAATTTTAAATATTGTAATTTACATTATTTTTCACCCAAATATGTAAGATTATATTTAATAATAAAGTCGGGTTATTTAAACAAATTAAATTAATATTTACTTTTCACATTATTTCAACCATTTTATTCGTTTTCGTACAATTTTGTTTATTTTCTTTACTTTTAACTCTTAGGCATTTTTTTTTTCATTCGTTACAATTTAGTAGTATATAAATGGTGTCTTGGCACATGACATGTGGCATTGTACCTCTGAGCCGTTCGCTAACTCGGTTGACGTCACAGTGTGGGATGCGCTCGGCGGCCTTGGGAGGCTATTTTACCAAAAGAAAAAAAAAACTGTTTTACCCTTAAAATCACTTCAGAAATTCATGATTGCACCCCAAAATCGATTTTAACCCCCAAAAAAATTTCAAGTAATGAAAAAAATGTCCCGGCCGAGTTCTCAAATGAGTAACGCATATTAGGGGCTCCTAGCGGGATTAACCACTTAATCCTCAGAGCAGTAAAAGCGGATTCGAGGCCCCGATCCAGATCCAGCAGATCGGGCGGATCAGCGGTCATGCCCCCCCTCTCCGAACCACATATCCTGCATCCCCATTACAACCCTAGTACCTCCCTTCCCCAACCACATCTCACCTCCCTTCCCCCGTCCAACACCTAACAAATTGTAAAAATCTAAAAAATCCAAAAATCGAGGATGAGATTACTGTACTGACTCCGGCCATCGTGTTGCATGTGAGTGACCTTTACATTGACCTCAGCGACCTTGAACTCAAAAAAATTTAATAAAATTGAAAAATTCTAAAAAAATCTCATTTAAAAATTGCACTCCAGATTCCGACCGACATGTTGTATGTGGGTGACCTTAACATCAATGACCTTAAACACAAAAATTTCTTAAATAAAAAAGATTTTAGATTTTTTTTAAATATGGGAACAAATCACACAACTGATCCCGACCACCTTGCTTGATGGGAAATGGTGATACACACACAGATTTCTTCAAGAGACTAAGCTGTATTCGTTTGCTGTGAGAGTAATAATTTTCCTCTATAATGCTGAGGTTCATAAACTTATTAGTTCACCCAACCCTTAAGTTGTGTGAGAAGTTTTCATGTTTTCATTCAAGTATATGATATGTATTAGCATTGAATTTTTTTTTATTGTTTTCTTACACACGTGATTTTTAAAAGGTGGAAGCACTGTAATGACAGTTTTTTTCTGTACAAATTTTGTGCTAATATATATATATATATAATTTATTAAGACATATCTTGCTAACAAATAATATTCAGTTAGACGTAAATGTGTAAAAATTTAAGGTAGTTACAGATTTTCGGCAAAATTTCAGCTCAAAAATTTGGTACGTATTTTATGGCAGTTCACTTATAATTTAAAAAAATGCTCAGAAATTATTAAACAAGATGCGTTCACTTGTGCAGTCTCCCAGTTTTAGAACCTCTCAGATATTTCTCCCCTTCTTCGATATTTTATAATACCACCCGATCAATAATTATTGTAGCTGCCAGCACACGTTAGCTTAAGATACGAGAGGAAAATAATTCTAACGCTTGTCATTTATAGCTGCCTATTTACCATTATTGCTTCATGGTGCCGGTTTATTAATAATCCACTTACTGCATTTAGAATAAATGTTTGACCTCAGATATTTAAATATCTCGATGTGTATGTCTGCAGCATGAAGATAGACTTTCCTGGAATTACAGAAAAAAAAACATACGGAAAGAGTTAATGAAATTTACCGGATGATTCCGATTCGAAAATTGCCAACTTCTGGACAATAAATTAAATTGACGCAAGCGGAGTTCTGAAAAGAATACGTTGCCTGCAGTCAGCGGCTGATGACTGCATGGAAATAACGTGCCTGTCACTAGTTATATAGCTCGACCAAATTAACTATTTTGTAACTGGGCAAGGCAAGTGCGTCTCTAGAAACTAGGGTGCACTATAAAAATATCGTGTAGTTTTACACTAAATTGTATGTGGCAGCAGTGTCTCCACTGATGTCGGTGTAATTTTAGACCTACAAATGTCAATGTATTTTTACTCTAAATACAAGTAAATTTATCCTGCGAATTATTAAAACGACACGTACCTTGTACAACTAATTGTACAAATAATGTTCTAAATTTACGATGTAGCATATCATAAACTGTAACATTCGTGTATTTTTTCTCCATGGTAAGTACATTTACACTGCAATTGTAATTTCACCACCGCGTATGTGTATTTCACTTACAAAAAAGAAAAATCGCATATTCACTGTAATTGTAATTACAGAATTTCTGTATATTTTTCACTGTTTTGCTAAGCAATTTTTCAATCAGCAGTTTTAAAACTGCGCTTTGTATGTGTCTTTTACTATTTTCATGTTACTGTTCTTAGTTTTCTAACTTGGTAGATTAACTGAGTTATAAAAAAGTTGTCTCCAAAATGTGGATAACGATTGACTTCAGATATAGAGTAGATAGTTATGTGCAAAAGACAGTATATCTTATCAATGGGAGTTATGTATTTCTTTTGAACACGCAACTTGGGTTCCAAGTAGTTCTACTCCCTAACGCTAGATTGCATGTTCTAAACAAATACTTGTAGTTATATTTTAATTCCTAGGAACAATAGTGTAAAGTTACAAATGCTTTACTCGTTTTAGCAGATTAAACAAAACTGTAAAAATACCTAACATTTGTATATAGAAATATATTCTCACAGCTACTCAAGAATGTAATGTAAGTTTATAGACACACGGTCATTGCAAAATTACATAAAGGGATATGTTCAGCTACACTGACATTGAGAGTTCAAACAATGACCATATGGTGGTAAAAATACAGAATTTAAGGTTTTAATACAGGTGAGGGTGTTTTTTTTACACATACTTCAAAATGTGTAAATTAATGCCAGCATTACGTTTTTTGAGCCATAAATGCATGTATTTTCACCAAATACATGTAGTACTCTCTGGATTGTAACGGATTGTGCTGTATCACATGTGTTGAGTTTGTATTTTGAAGTGTCATGATAAGACTGTTGCTTTCCCAACTTGTTCCTTGTGTTCTCCCCTCCGGGTGTGAGCGCACCTCACTTGTATTCGCGACTGCTTGCAGCACACTGCTGTTTAGCGGGTTCCAGCACGAAGTGTGAAAGGAGCCACCAGCATGAATTATGCGTGATTGGTTCTTGTAACTTTGTTTATTAAAAAGATGGTCAGTATAGAGCGCGCTGAAGCCGGGCCTGGCGTATAATGATAAGGGGGTGTGCGGGAGGGAGCCACCGATAAGTACGCAAGGGGCGTGGTTTAGAGGATCGGGGAGACCCCAACTACACTAGTTAAATCTAGTTTTAACCAGGGCTGGCAACAGTCCTGGTAAATAGGGTGCCAGAAAAATGTACTAACAACTTGAGACTTTTGCACAAACGCCACACGATGAAATGACCGGAGAATGAGAGCTAGGCCGGACCCTGACTTGCAGTACCGTAAGGGCTGATGATGAACAAGCTGGGTTGTCGATGAGCAGCGACTCGGGGTGAAGGGACTCACCGACGCACTACACGCGAGTTTAACTAGCCACTTGCAAACAACACCACAACATGGTCTACAGACATCACGACACTACAACACGCCAGTCGGGAGACTGGTGGGGAGCTTCACTCCCTCACCGATAACACCTACACGTAAATGTATTACGATAGCGACAGTGGTTAACAGCTATAAATACGGGCCCGGAGCCCAGCAAAAACATATCCACAGCAGCCCGCCGCAGGTTCATAGATTTGACCCAAGTGTGTCAGGCTGCAATTTTGTTTCAAATCCACTAAACGAGTTATGGGAACTTCGGTTCCTGGTCTCGTGGCAGCATGGCCTTTCAGGGGCATATGAGATGTCGGCGGCTGATTGGGGAGATCGTCGCCGAGTCTGGGACTCGGTTCGCAGCTGAGGAGGCGCTCCGCGAATGTCGGCCTAATGATGCATCAGTTAAGTACGATTCAGGACTCAGTTAATTTCTCACTGGTGAGGCGGGAGTTAGAATAATTCTGCAGAATGAAGCGAGGGACTTAGTCTCTGGCAGTGTAGTGTTGGGACTTAGAAAATATTAGGTCGACTGAAGTCAGGAACTTCGTTTCTGGCAGGAGTGCGTTGGAACTTTGCATTTAGTAGCTGGAATAGTGGACGCCCAGAGTTGAACTTAGTTTCAAAACGAGGTATCGTGGGACTTAGTTTTTGGGATCCCCGAATAAGTGAACTGGGGAACTTAAGTTTTGGATGCCCAGAGTGGAACATAGGCTCGGAACGAGTGAACGAGGGACTTCGCTTCGGGATGCCCAGTGTAGAACATATATTATAATTATTGGTTTGGTAATTGTAATTAGCTGCACCATTATACTTATTTCGCTTTAAACTGAGCTTCGTGGCATTCTTTTTGTGTTTACTGCTTCTCACTGTGAAGATTTCCTTTCCCAACAATGCTTCCAGACTACACTACTAGCTGATATATATATAAACAACGATGACATTTTTAATCTTCTTTTATTATATCTACAGTACTTTATTAACGTCGAAATTCTTCGGTTTTCTGTGCCCCTGATATCCCACGACCAGATGTCTTAAGGAGCACGTCTACCTGGCGCTTGAACTGCGTTGCAGTGTGTTCCAAATACACGTTTTTCAACGAAACTATTAAGCGTGCGTCCAACGTGCTGATCTACGAAAAGAACACACACTTCAGACGAGAGCTGTTAAGTACTTTCAAAATATCACGTACGTTAGAAACATCAATTCAGAGTACTCCAAAACCGCTAAAAACCCCCTTTGCAATGCGCTGTAGCTCAAAATGCACGGATCAGAAACATACAAAACTACTACAGGGGCCTGCACTGAACCTTCCTAAAGACTTCCCACTAATAAAATAATATGGTCACCGCTGAAAGTCCCATAGGTACACGCAGCACGACGAGAACACTGCACGCCAGTTCAGAGCCTTGCGCTTAGCGGCGATGGCATACTTGATGCGCGTGGCAGTGTCGTCCTTATCGCTCCCGCGCTTCTTGGCCTAAACGCGGGAAAAAGTTCCAGGTAGACGGGCACCTTAAGTTCCAATCACCAAGCTCGTTTTAGTTTTCCAACTAGTGGTCTTTTATCGAGTAAGGCTCGCCTTAAAACGATCCGTCCTCTAGCGAGGAAAGTCTTTGGTTTGCTGAACAAAGCCCAAGAATATGTTTCACACCGAGCAGGAGGCTAATCTAAGGCTAAGACGTTCTTAGTTTATCACAATTTTGGGCCGACAGTAACGCTGGTGCGCTACTCGATCCAGCCTTCAGTGGCCCCAGATGGAGTTGAAAAAAACTGCTCCAAAGTAAATTTTTTAGAATTATATATTTTATTATCAGCCCCAGTGTAATGCCACTATAAAAACAACAAGTGCGATTACTTTTTAAGGAATCTCCTTCCGGAAACCACGAATACAACACAAAAAAATACTTAACAAATTTATGGGGTGCTCAATGAACTCGCGTAAATTTTCATAGAATAAATGGATGTTCGTCAATGAGAAAACGATATGTAAGCCATTGTTACTAAGATTTCCGACTACTACTTTAACATCCATTTTAATAATGTTTCGTATCATTGTGACCACAAGTGCGCGCGTGTTGGCCTGGCGATGTAGCGTGTACCAGAGCCATCACAAAGCTAGACGTCTCGCCTGATCGAACTACCAACGCACGGATGACTGACGGGCGAGAGCGTCCTAGTGGAGTGCAGACATTTGGGAGGGCTCTTACTCTTAACAACGTGGTCTTGAGAGCCCACGAGGGCTGAGGGCACGAGGGCCACAGACAGCAACGCAGGAGTCAACTACACCGAGGCGCGTGCCGCCCAAGAGTTGCCAGGTGCCATTGCGGAGCTGCCAAGGCGATTTGCACCGGCAGTAGGGGCGCTACTAGGAGATGCAGCGGCACCCGCCCTCGGCCTTCGGATAGCAAACCGGTCACAGGCTCAGTGCGGAAGTGCATAACCTTTCTCACCCCCTGTAGGTGAACCCCATGTGTGCCACATCAGTGGAGCACACAGACTCAAACGAGGTGAAAATGGAGCAGCGTCGGAATGCAAGGACGGGGGAGAAACGTGAGATCCCCCGAAAAAACACGGCTACAAGCGGCATAGCCCGGCACGACACCCAGCTGCGAAAGCCCGGGAGTGACGCAGCCGGGGATTGAAGCCGGGAGGCGAGCTGAACAGCCGCTCAGCCACCGCGGCCCCGAGAACGTCTGGCCTTGAAATTGACCCCGTTGACCTTTGTTCTCGGATGACCTTGAAACCTAACATTTTTAAAATTTTTTAGAGAAGTCTAAAACAATATTAAAAATCGCAAAATGATAAAAAAAAAAACTTTTCAAATC
>NQII01005625.1:98033-122493 GCA_002778355.1 Clitarchus hookeri | reverse complement strand
GGGGGGGGGGGGGTCTATAGAGGTTGGAGAACGGGAGGAAAGGTACGACACCGAGATCGGGAAAGCAACGGAGTGTTAGCAAAGCTTAACGACGCCCTGCGATCAGCGCAATCTCTTCCCCAGAGGAAACGTTGGTATGCCCAAGGATATGTCCAAGTCAGTGTAAAAAATCGAGTGCGAGAGTCTCTTTCAGATGAAATGTTTGTGAGCGTGTGTAGGAGGAGTGCTATGGTTCCATCTGTATATGGCGGACGAATTAAATGAGGGGAATATTTTTGAGGAATGTTTCGCAACTAGTTGGTTGGCCTGGTAATTTGGCTTTTCAAGTTAGTATGTACCTTTGGTAATATCAGCTGTGGTAGAAATGTTTTCGGAAGATTTTGTGTAAAGAGGTTAGCTACGAGATTCTTATTAGAGACTTTTTTCCGAGATTGTTTATCATCGTTTGTATAGGTGGGTGGTATGGTAAGTTGGTCTTGTCGGTTGTTCTTGTCAGTTTTGGAGGAACTGGTCTCGTCAGGAGCGAGATTTGGGCTCAGTCAGTCTCGCCGGGTTGATAAGAAATCCAGAGATTTACAGACAATGGTTATTTCACTATTCGAAGGTCAGAGAAACTGAGGACTGGAGTTTGGAGTGATCTGGCCATTGAATAAACATTGATGAGATCAATTAGTAAAACCTCCAGAAGGTTTTACTCGCAGACGTGGATTTTCTCAGTCTGTATTTAAAAAGTGTATGCCACTATAAACACTCGCAAAAACCTTGACGATTATGTTCAATTACAGCTTGCCGTAAGTGAGTAGCATGTCACTTGCAGAGAGTCTGAAATTCAACGAGAGAACATGGATTTGCGAAAAATTATCTTGTGTTTTCAATTGCATTCTCCTTTTCCCCAATGTTAAGGAGGTGATGTATATAGCAACTGGAATCATAAATAATGAAAACAGAAATTTGCTACAAAAGTTGCATTGTTGGACAGAAAGCCATGAAAGATATTTATGGTTCTGACTTCCATTCTATTAAAATTAAACGTGCCAACAGGCTTTGCCTATCTCAGCCGTCAACATGAAAGCTGCAATCCATGACTCAACGATGCCTGTGAGCACAACTACGCTTTTACAAAGAATCGACAGGACAGTGAAAAACAAGGAAGACCTCACATCCCACTTTAGCTATGAACTTGCCCCGATTGCAGTGTCACTTCTGATGAAATGGGAATGAGGAAGACAAATAAAGCTGCTCTGTACAGTTATTTGAACCTGCCAATGATTTAAATTTTGATAATCCCACTTTTGTTGTATATTGAGGCTTTCTTTTGCGTAGTGTTTGTTGGCCTCAACTGTCAACTTATGAAGATATTTGTGAAGTTTATGACTCCTACATAAAAACCCATTGTGGCCAAAATTGTGTCGTCGTTTTCGATGGCTGCAGTGACACAGAAATGAACATCAAGAATGTTGAACGAAATAGACGAGCGAAGAGCATCGTGCTGACACGGTTGTAGAGGGAACAATGACACCAATGGTCTCACAGCAAAAATTCCCTGTGAATACGATAAACAAGGACAGATCAATAAAGCTGTTGCCTCTGAAACATGTCAGTATTGGCATTCAACTGTTGCAGGCCTTAAATGATGCAGACACAAAAATTGTTAGCACTGCCCCTGAGCTGTGTCCTTCTACAAAAGTGCTCATTTTCGGTCAAGACATAGACATACTTGTATTGATGACGGCGTTAATTCCTGAAGAAGAAAATATTTATATCTTGAAACCTGGCAGGAGGAAAGTTCCCAACGAGTATACTCGTCTAGAGAACTACAATCGACAAACTCGACATAAAGGATCATGCTCTTTTTTTTTTACATGCAACAAGTGGCCGTGATACCGTTTCTGCTCTTTTCCGCATGGGAAAGTCTCGATTTGTAAAAACCGTTAAAGCAGCATACGGATCTGCAAGACTCTGTAGATGTACTTAATAGGGAAGGAGTGTCGACCAGTGTTATTGCAGCTGTAGGAGAAATATTTCTTCTGAAACTGTATGGTGTCCGCCAAGAGTGTCAAATCCTTGAATTAATTCAGATTTAAATAAGTCAACAATGCTGTTGTGAAGAGTAAAACAGATGTTAATCTGGCTACCCGTCCATCGACATCATCTGCGGCATACCAACACTTTCCACGTGTGTACTTCAGGTACAGTTGTGGTGAGGAAGAGTGCTACTCCCTCAGGATTGGGGCTGGGAAGTTACTCAGAGAGATATAGTTCCTTAGAATTTCTTGATCCACCTGCTCCAGAATCACTTTTGAAATTGATTTCGTGTGTTTGCCTAAAAGGCTGCTACAGGAGTTGCAGCTGTAAGAAAGCTGGTCTAAAATGCTCTGCCATTTGTATCCACTGTCATGGTAATGGATGTGCGAATGCAAAAGTCTTAGAACCTCTTAATGTACATGACGTCTCATATGGGGATTATGATGTAAACAGTGCCGATGACACAGATTTTCAAATAAACGTTACTGATTGGCTACATGAGGATACACAAAATACAAGCGATAGTGACATAGCTCGGTCTTGTGGATCAGACAGAGTCCAGTGAATCAGACATGTAATCTGAAAATGATAGCACCATATCCTTCGTTACCAACTGTTAAAAACACATTTTCTGAAAATTTGACGGAATTTGGTGGTACAGATATCGCTGTAGCAGATTTTTTTTATAAACCAATCTGTTCTAACACACGCATAAGTAATTTCTCAAATATGAAAAAAAAAAAAAACCTTGGCATTTTATACAAAATATCTTGTGGGATAGGCCTATTGCGGATACCACATTAAAAAAAAAATGCGCTGGTAACTCTATCTCATGGGTAGTGTGGAAATGAGTTAATATTGAGATACTTTATAGAAAACAAATGCTATATAATGAAATAAAAGTACTCTTTGTAATTGCTTGCTAAAAGAACATGAGCTGGTTTATCAGAACTAAGTAGAACTTACCATAAGGTGGACAAACTTCAATTTATGACACAGTTAAGTGGCTATAACTTTGTAACAACTCGTGTTATGAGAAAATGTAAAGGGACACTTTTTATAGATAATTTTAGATCCTGCAATAATGTGCGAAACTATTTTCAATGCAATAAACAGTTCACGAATTATATGCAAAAAAAAAAACACCTGTGTTTGGACGCCATTTTTTTCAATATGGCGGCGGTTGCCACAGTCGGATAAATGGGGAATTTTAGTATGATAAATATGAGTGTAAGATAAAGGACTTCACAAAAATTATGCTTTCTTGGAATTAATTCCTCACTTTATGCTAATTCTAATGGACTAGTATCGTCGAATATATGTCGCATATACATTTTCGACGTATTTTTCATAAGGAATATGCAAGCAGAGTTTGTCGGTGTTTGACTGGCTCAACCTGTATAACTTGTTTTTGTGGTGTTCGCTACGCATTTCACCGCACACCTTGTAATTCATACAGACACTCTAGGAACAGACCTAACGCCATCCAACCATGTTGCTTTTCGGTCGGGTGGCAGGTGACTGTCTGATGCTAGCAACTGCGGAGAGCTTGCACGCAAACTGCTATCGGAGACGAAAGACGTGTAATGAAAAAGTGATGCTGCAACATAACTTACGTGTGACCACGACACCTACAATGACCATCTGCAACCAATGCCATAAGCGGTGACCACTCGTAAGTGGCGACCGCGCGTCAAGATATTTCCTTCCTGTACAGTTTTTATTTGGTTTATGTGTTGCTTGGGAAATAGGCCTAGTATTCTTTGAGCTGTCGGTTTTGACAGTCACCTATGTTACTTCCGTTTTCTCTCGGTATTCTACAAAAATTGAGTTAGTGAAACGTTACTTGAATTCGCCTTATCTGAGCTTTCAACATCCGGAAACACTGAAGTTGTACATCATTTCTACGAAAATGTAACTGAAAATAAGTGTATTTATGGGTTCCGCACCTCTATCATATCCCCGTGTATACTAATCTCTTAACAGCAGTGATCCTTAAGGCGCCCGTCTACCTGGCGCTTGAACTGCGTTGCAGTGTGTTCCAAATACACGTTTTTCAACGAAACTATTAAGCGTGCGTCCAACGTGCTGATCTACGAAAAGAACACACACTTCAGACGAGAGCTGTTAAGTACTTTCAAAATATCACGTACGTTAGAAACATCAATTCAGAGTACTCCAAAACCGCTAAAAACGGCCTTTCCAAGGCGCTGTAGCTCAAAATGCACGCATCAGATACATACAAAACTACTATAGGGGCCTGCACTGAACCTTCCTAAAGACTTCCCACTAATAAAATAATATGGCCACCGCTGAAAGTCCCATAGGTACACGCAGCACGACGAGAACACTGCACGCCAGTTCAGAGCCTTGCGCTTAGCGGCGATGGCGTACTTGATGCGCGTGGCAGTGTGGCCCTTATCGCTCCCGCGCTTCTCGGCCTAAACGTGGGAAAAAGTTCCAGGTAGACGGGGGCCTTAAAGGCAACTTCATTATCACGACTGAGCAACTGATGAAAAAATCCCTCTGCTAGAGGCTACTATTTTCATTAAGAAACTCATTCAAAATAAATTTACTAAGATTACTGATTTTCGCTACATTGTATGACCGCAAAATCTCACAGTAATCACGGTGTAATAAAGGAAGATATACCAAAATGCCAGTACAGTGCACTANAAAAATCCCTCTGCTAGAGGCTACTATTTTCATTAAGAAACTCATTCAAAATAAATTTACTAAGATTACTGATTTTCACTACATTGTATGACCGCAAAATCTCACAGTAATCACGGTGTAATAAAGGAAGATATACCAAAATGCCAGTACAGTGCACTAAAAAAAAACAGAAAGTAAACAGCTGCTCGCATCGTGAGTCCAACAGACTGCGCCAACAAAATTACGTCCCTTTCTAGCGTCATGGCGGAACGTCATTTGCCAGTAGTCGCTTGGGGACCGATTTGTCGGAAGTTAGCCCGAGCAATAGAATAATAATAATAATAATGGCGTGTGGGGAGTGCACCCAAGGCAAGGCGACACCCTCCGAGTGACGACCTTTCCAGCCGGGACCCGAAGGTGACCGTCATCCCCAGGCATAACAAAAGTGAGACCCTAGAATGGAGCGGCGCTAGAATGCAAGGGCGGGGGAAACGGGATTACCCCGAGAAAACCCGCCGGCAAGCGGCATCATCCAGCACGATTCCCACGTGCGAGAATCCGGGAGTGAACCCGCCGGGGATCGAACCCGGATCGCCGTGGTGGGAGGCGAGCGCCCTGGACACTGCGCCACCGCTGCCCCTTAAGAGCAATAGAAAATCTTCCGCGGCATGCAACGGCCAATCGAACTTAGCCGGGCAACGTCCACCTAGGAACCTCCACAAAATGTCGTTTCTGTATTCTTTTATTTTTGTTCTCTACGATCGCCATTTAAAATTTACTGGTAGAAAGGTTCTGCAAATTGGTACATGCACGTTCAGAATTGAGTAGGCGAAACGACAAACTTAATATCACGTAGACTTATTTTCGCCCTACGTAAACGTACGCAGAATTGTCTCGCAAATTGCCGGTAATTCCCAATATTATTTTACAAATCTATGAGATTGAACGGTAACGTAATATCAATTTACAATTAGTTTACTAATAAACGCATATTTTATAAAAAATTAGCATGTATTTTTTACCAAATTATATGTTCCTGTTATTAAAACATAACAAATGTCGTGTATTAATATTTCGAGGAAAGTAGTTATCAAATAACAGCTGTGCTAATGAAGCGTTAAAGTCTCCGGTTTTTGACGGCCTTTTTGGCAAAATAGCCATTCAATGTCTACATTTGTCATATTCATACGGCATAAACGTGTCAAATGAGTTGTATGAAAATAACAGCCGAGGTAATGTCACGGTTTTGGCATTGTATGCCCACGCCAATTATAACTTCAATTCTTAATACCGAGAAACTGACATGAAGAGGTTATCATAACAGATTAGAAAAAAAGAAAATGTAGTAAACAAACGTATGATAAAATTTTCGCTGCTATCCGCTTGCGAGTGTGACTGAAATTTCATTGAGTGTAACGAAATGTTTATTAGTGATGAAAATAATTCCAATTACTCGAAATGCAATTAAAAGCTCGCATATGACATGGCAGAAGCTGCATGTTGCGGTATTTATATCACTCGCATATCCAAAATTAAATTTAATTATGTATGTAAAATAAGTTAAATCAATGAGGTTACGCGGGGAAAAGGCATTAGGGTACACAAGCATACTAAAAAATAATTCAGTCAATTAAAAAATTAATACACGCAATATTTACGACTACATGTATAACTCGACTGTATTTAATTTGGACGAAGAACTGACTGTCAACTTTACTCGTGAATACGTTTGACTGTTATTCTCATTAATATGTAACATGCTGTGCGCGGTATATTTCGGGGTGGAAATTTAATTCCCGTTTATTTCCGTTCCTTAACAGAGATTATCTCGTGTGTTTATTAACATGTCAACAAACCGAATACTCACATCGCTTTGCAAGTATAATTCATTTAAATATACTTGCTTTGTTCGTATTTTTAACATTATTTTAAGTTTTTACTTTTAATATTTCGATTTAGCATGAAACGATTTTACACTTNAAAAAAAAAAAAAAAAAAAAGGTAACAGGTAATTAGCTTGGTCTGTTGTGCTCTTAACGAATAGGGAACGTCTGGTACTAGAGTGATGTTGGGGGGAGAAACGACAAGATTGCGTTTAACAAGTGCTCCAGAAAAGCAACAAGAGGCTGCTACTTGTATAAATATCCGCTCCTGGGTTTAATGCGTCTGAAGAGCTTTCTCGTAGGTTACGAGCAGACGGAAAGAGCGGATCGTCAAGGGCCTGAAGACGAAGCATCTCTGCCCTAGTACATGCTGTGTTTATCAACGCACTTCTGCGAGATCTCAACAACGCATCACGCCTCACCGTCGTGGCCTGAACGCAGAAAAACGGAGGCGCTGCAAAGACACGCTGACTTCACGTCATCAGGTATTATTTATTCCCACGTTATGGCGACATATTATATATCAGTCTGTGAGCCGACCAAGGCAGGTAGGGTCACCTTATCGATGGGAAGTGTGAAACAACCATTTTCTAAATAAAAGCTATTCAAATTTTTTTGTATTTTTTATAATATGAAATTTCTTCATTACCTGAAGTCTCTTTTCAAAATTTATTCAGTTTGTTATATGCTGTGTTAATGTTGGGAACATGACTGTCGGTAGTTGGTACTAATTGTTAAGTTGGGAAAACATTGTTTAACAAACGTTATGCCAACATCGGTAATTACCATACTTCTAATGAAATAACACTATTTTTTTTGTATTGTTGTTTAAATCAATGTTTTTAACACACACATAATGTATTATTTGAAACTAATTTATTTGGTCATGTCTTAGTAACTTGTTGGAAAACATACTGTCGGCATTTCGTATGTAAACTTCTGTTGGGCTAACATTACGTAACTTACATTATGCCAACAATGGCAATTACAATATTACTTATTAAATGAAACAATAACTTTTATGTGTGTTTAAAAGTTCTATTTTGAACTCAAAATCTACGTTATATTTAAAATAGATTTCGTTGGTCAAATGTTGGATTTAGTATGTAAACACATATTGGCCAAAAATTTTATAACGAATATTGTGCCAACAATTGAAATTAACATAATTCTGCTGAAGTAAAACAAGCATTTTGTATGTGTGTTTAAAAGTCTTTTTTTAACACGCAAACCATGTTTTATTTAAAATTGACTTCGTTTGTGATGTGTTATTTACATGTTGGAAAACATACTGTTGGCATTTGNAAACCATGTTTTATTTAAAATTGACTTCGTTTGTGATGTGTTATTTACATGTTGGAAAACATACTGTTGGCATTTGATATGAAAAATTTTGTTGGGCCAACAATGTGTAACCAACATTATACCANATGTTGGAAAACATACTGTTGGCATTTGGTATGAAAAATTTTGTTGGGCCAACAATGTGTAACCAACATTATACCAAAAATTGTACATGTATTATTTATAATGATTCAACACTATAAATTTCTATAATAGTTTAAGAGAAATATTTTAAACACACAAACCATGTCTTATTTAAAATTTACTTCTTTGGTAATGAGTTTGTTATTTGGTAGAAAACTTACTGTAGGTATTTTGAATGAAACCTTTGCTGGGATAGCAGTTTTCAATCAACATATCTTCACTAATAGAAAATCATATTTTTAAATTAAACAAATCTACATTTAGTTTCACGACCTATGAAGACTTAAATTATGTAATTTTCCTTTAAACTCTGTTTCGTTCCGTATGTGTCGAGGCAATGTTGTGAACATAACAGTTGGCGATGGGTACTTTTTGTTATGTCGGGACAAATTTGCGTTGCAAACATTGTGCCAAAATGGGATGTTATTTAATATCTCATACATATAAATATAGATAATTAAGTTTATTTGCTTCAAGGCTTAAGTTTTTAGCAAGAGATTCTTTAACGTTGGTTGTGTATTGGTGATCATTTAGAAAATTCACTGTGGTAACTGGTTGGTTATAAATTCAGTTTTAAAGTAACTAGAAATATATATAACGTGTTGTTCTACACCGATGTTGCTTTTTGAGATAAATCGCCAGCATATTACTAGTTGAATATCGTAGGGCCTACTTGCAATAAAAACTCACGCTTGAAAAAAAAAACCCCCTTAAGAAAACTAAATTGGAACTGGCACCATACTTACCTTCGTGTAGGATTTATTAAGTGTTCTTTCGAAACCAGAACCGACAACAGTAGCTTCNGAACTGGCACCATACTTACCTTCGTGTAGGATTTATTAAGTGTTCTTTCGAAACCAGAACCGACAACAGTAGCTTCTCAGTTAAGAACAGATTTCCAAAGTTCTGCCCACCCCCTTCGTGCAGTAGGTAGTTAGTCTCCTTAAAGTTAAGCTTCTCCTTAAGTGCACGTGCGTATGAGGAAATGAGCAAATTTGTACTTTATTGCGTGGCCTAGGGCACTGTAACGAGTTAGGGGGTCAGCTCCGGGCCACTTTTAATCCCTCGGGAAACACCCTTACACCCATTGTGCGAAGTACAATGGACCTCGCTTATGCCTGGGCTGAACAATGCGTTCTGAAATTGGAGCAGACAGGGGTGATTTACCCCCCTTCCCACGGACAGCTTCATATTCCTGCGCCCTGATAGGCAGCGAGCGACCTGTTAACATGACGGGCTACAGCGGAAAATTACCTCGCGTTGCATGCGCAAGGCGCGCGAGAAAAATAAAATGGAAAGTCTTCCAATATCAGACGGATACCTAACGCGAAAGGCAATACAAAATTCAAGGTATTCACGTGTATATTTTAAGAACCATCGTATAATTTAGCTCCTAGAAACAAGCTTACTTGCATATTCTAAGTCAATGGAGCCACCGAGTATATGCATCGTGAGTACATATATCGACACACTTGTTTTGGAGATGGGGGGGATTACAAGTTTGTACGCATGAGACTGTGCATGTACACTAAATGCCCAAAACGATATGTCGTGTATGACAGTTGTAGCTTTGCAAGCGTGAATATTTCGTGTTTTTTCCCCATAATTTTAGTTACTGGTTAGGGTGTATTTTTAGTCATACACAACCCGTGTGCAGATATAATAGGCGAATATTTACAGGTAAGGATATGTACTGTTAATGAACAGGTGTAAGTTGGGCGAATGTAATAAACGAAGTAGTAACATGACGGAACGTTTGTACCCGGTTATCTGATTTTTCATCCTGGAAGACATTATCCTCTTATACGACTGAAGAATATTCAATTCAACATTCAAAACTTTCAACAGAATGTATGAATCTTATCAATTTTCATAGCTCTTTATTAAACTTACAGTGTAGTTCGCTTATGTAATCTGCTATGTAATAAAATTATATCACTCACATACGTATTTTAAGTGCAGTAAGGTAACAATAATTAAACTTATACATGAACCCTTATGAATAATAAGGTATTTACCGGAAATAAATGTAAAACAAAAGAATATTTAAAAAAAAACATGTATTTTTCTTACTATGCTGGTAGTGTATGTGCCATTCTTCTAGAAAAATATAAATTATATGGCCAAAACTACAGCTGATGCAGATAAGGAAACTATATAAGATAATGCATAAACACTTGAACATCATATGCGTGTTTGCCGTCCTAATAACTCAACGAACGGAGTTGTCTGTGTACGAAAAGGCATGATAAGGGATCCATAAATTCAGATTTTCCGTAAAAGATGTTTCTCAGTCGTTAAACGCCCTTTGATCAACTGCCAGCTAAGTCGTTATCATTTGGAAACTTCACGGAAGCTCTGTCTCTAAGAACAGACACTGCAAGTTCAANCAACTGCCAGCTAAGTCGTTATCATTTGGAAACTTCACGGAAGCTCTGTCTCTAAGAACAGACACTGCAAGTTCAAGAAACTAAGAAATCGGAACCGACGAACTCCGTAGCGCATTGTTTTTCAAAACAATTGCCGGTCAAGCATTTCAGCAATTGGAATAGACACCCGTCTCGTCGTAGGTACATAATCCAGTGATAGAACTCTCCGTTGGTAGGTGACATCACTTAGATTCCATGATCTACCCACGGCCAGGAAGTCACTCATCACACGCACAAGCGTCCGACATGTTTTGACTTTTGAGAGCTGCAAGCAACACAGTTGTTCGGCATGAAAAAGCAATGGAAAGCCCTTATGGTGTGATGAGTCCTGGCGCAGGGATTAATGTGCGTGGACCTGNTGGTAGGTGACATCACTTAGATTCCATGATCTACCCACGGCCAGGAAGTCACTCATCACACGCACAAGCGTCCGATATGTTTTGACTTTTGAGAGCTGCAAGCAACACAGTTGTTCGGCATGAAAAAGCAATGGAAAGCCCTTATGGTGTGATGAGTCCTGGCGCAGGGATTAATGTGCGTGGACCTGGAGGATTTATTTCTTCCCTTGGTTTATACACAACAAGCTTTTGCAGGTATTGGATGGTTAACAACTCTCACAATTTTACGATTAACCTAAATGCCTAACTAAGCAAAGAGTGACATTAAACAATAGTTGCCCGGACTATCAGGATACTATGTAGCAGAGTAAATCAATAAGTACTGCTCTTGAACACTAAATATCAATGAGGTAGTAGTAAATAATTTAATGGGCAATAATGCTGCTATGCTCAAAAACAAAATTATACTCACTGCCATGTCTGTTTGGTGCTATAAAAGTTAAAACCAAATTAAGTTTTATTTTTATTTATGGTTACTGTGACAGCAACTATTGCGCCGTCAAAAACTGAGCACTACACATTTATTCTAAACCTGTTTTGTGTTTTGATCCGCTTGAGAGACACTGGCCATTTTATCAAGTGTTATTTTATCAACAGTGAAATTGGGTGGCGGTAATGTAATGTTCTGGAACTGCTACTTTCAGTTTCGGTTAAGGAAATTAGTTTTTATCTACGGAACAATTAACTGTGATAATGCACTAACGTGCCAAGAAGATGAGGAAAATAACATGCATCCCTGTACGCCATTTCAGTCGCACATGAACCGAGAAACAAATTGCAAAATTACAGCTATACGGCCTGTGTTGCTTACGTTGACCAGCCGGACCAATGAGCTTTGGCTGGTGTGTTAAAATACAGATNGAACTGGCACCATACTTACCTTCGTGTAGGATTTATTAAGTGTTCTTTCGAAACCAGAACCGACAACAGTAGCTTCCCAGTTAAGAACAGATTCCCAAAGTTCTGCCCACCCCCTTCGTGCAGTAGGTAGTTAGTCTCCTTAAAGTTAAGCTTCTCCTTAAGTGCACGTGCGTATGAGGAAATGAGCAAGTTTGTACTTTATTGCGTGGCCTAGGGCACTGTAACGAGTTAGGGGGTCAGCTCCGGGCGACTTTTAATCCCTCGGGAAACACCCTTACACCCATTGTGCGAAGTACAATGGACCTCGCTTATGCCTGGGCTGAANGACTTTTAATCCCTCGGGAAACACCCTTACACCCATTGTGCGAAGTACAATGGACCTCGCTTATGCCTGGGCTGAACAATGCGTTCTGAAATTGGAGCAGACAGGGGTGATTTACCCCCCTTCCCACGGACAGCTTCATATTCCTGCGCCCTGATAGGCAGCGAGCGACCTGTTAACATGACGGGCTACAGCGGAAAATTACCTCGCGTTGCATGCGCAAGGCGCGCGAGAAAAATAAAATGGAAAGTCTTCCAATATCAGACGGATACCTAACGCGAAAGGCAATACAAAATTCAAGGTATTCACGTGTATATTTTAAGAACCATCGTATAATTTAGCTCCTAGAAACAAGCTTACTTGCATATTCTAAGTCAATGGAGCCACCGAGTATATGCATCGTGAGTACATATATCGACACACTTGTTTTGGNTTACTTGCATATTCTAAGTCAATGGAGCCACCGAGTATATGCATCGTGAGTACATATATCGACACACTTGTTTTGGTGATGGGGGGGGGGGATTACAAGTTTGTACGCATGAGACTGTGCATGTACACTAAATGCCCAAAACGATATGTCGTGTATGACAGTTGTAGCTTTGCAAGCGTGAATATTTCGTGTTTTTTCCCCATAACTTTAGTTACTGGTTAGGGTGTATTTTTAGTTATACACAACACGTGTGCAGATATAATAGGCGAATATTTACAGGTAAGGATATGTACTGTTAATGAACAGGTGTAAGTTGGGCGAANACGTGTGCAGATATAATAGGCGAATATTTACAGGTAAGGATATGTACTGTTAATGAACAGGTGTAAGTTGGGCGAATGTAATAAACGAAGTAGTAACATGACGGAACGTTTGTACCCGGTTATCTGATTTTTCATCCTGGAAGACATTATCCTCTAATACGACTGAAGAATATTCAATTCAACATTCAAAACTTTCAACAGAATGTATGAATCTTATCAATTTTCATAGCTCTTTATTAAACTTACAGTGTAGTTCGCTTATGTAATCTGCTATGTAATAAAATTATATCACTCACATACGTATTTTAAGTGCAGTAAGGTAACAATAATTAAACTTATACATGAACCCTTATGAATAATAAGGTATTTACCGGAAATAAATGTAAAACAAAAGAATATTNAATAATTAAACTTATACATGAACCCTTATGAATAATAAGGTATTTACCGGAAATAAATGTAAAACAAAAGAATATTTAAAAAAAAGCATGTATTTTTCTTACTATGCTGGTAGTGTATGTGCCATTCTTCTAGAAAAATATAAATTATATGGCCAAAACTACAGCTGATGCAGATAAGGGAACTATATAAGATAATGCATAAACACTTGAACATCATATGCGTGTTTGCCGTCCTAATAACTCAACGAACGGAGTTGTCTGTGTACGAAAAGGCATGATAAGGGATCCATAAATTCAGATTTTCCGTAAAAGATGTTTCTCAGTCGTTAAACGCCCTTTGATAAACTGCCAGCTAAGTCGTTATCATTTGGAAACTTCACGGAAGCTCTGTCTCTAAGAACAGACACTGCAAGTTCAAGAAACTAAGAAATCGGAACCGACGAACTCCGTAGCGCATTGTTTTTCAAAACAATTGCCGGTCAAGCATTTCAGCAATTGGAATAGACACCCGTCTCGTCGTAGGTACATAATCCAGTGATAGAACTCTCCGTTGGTAGGTGACATCACTTAGATTCCATGATCTACCCACGGCCAGGAAGTCACTCATCACACGCACAAGCGTCCGTTATGTTTTGACTTTTGAGAGCTGCAAGCAACACAGTTGTTCGGCATGAAAAAGCAATGGAAAGCCCTTATGGTGTGATGAGTCCTGGCGCAGGGATTAATGTGCGTGGACCTGAAGGATTTATTTCTTCCCTTGGTTTATACACAACAAGCTTTTGCAGGTATTGGATGGTTAACAACTCTCACAATTTTACGATTAACCTAAATGCCTAACTAAGCAAAGAGTGATATTAAACAATAGTTGCCCGGACTATCAGGATACTATGTAGCAGAGTAAATCAATAAGTACTGCTCTTGAACACTAAATATCAATGAGGTAGTAGTAAATAATTTAATGGGCAATAATGCTGCTATGCTCAAAAACAAAATTATACTCACTGCCATGTCTGTTTGGTGCTATAAAAGTTAAAACCAAATTAAGTTTTATTTTTATTTATGGTTACTGTGACAGCAACTATTGCGCCGTCAAAAACTGAGCACTACACATTTATTCTAAACCTGTTTTGTGTTTTGATCCGCTTGAGAGACACTGGCCATTTTATCAAGTGTTATTTTATCAACAGTGAAATTGGGTGGCGGTAATGTAATGTTCTGGAACTGCTACTTTCAGTTTCGGTTAAGGAAATTAGTTTTTATCTACGGAACAATTAACTGTGATAATGCACTAACGTGCCAAGACGATGAGGAAAATAACATGCATCCCTGTACGCCATTTCAGTCGCACATGCACCGAGAAACAAATTGCAAAATAACAGCTATACGGCCTGTGTTGCTTACGTTGACCAGCCGGACCAATGAGCTTTGGCTGGTGTGTTAAAATACAGATNAACAGCTATACGGCCTGTGTTGCTTACGTTGACCAGCCGGACCAATGAGCTTTGGCTGGTGTGTTAAAATACAGATAATGACCATTATTTACGCCCAGTATGACCATTATGAACCTGTCATCGATAACCTTGTGTTATGCATGCTCGTATACGTGGTTGGTAACGTGCGCGCGTAGCAGAGTGTTCTGATAGGTGCAACGGAACAGTACATTTCGTTGTACCTCGCCGATATGCATGTAGTTCATGGTGCTGCTAATTGCAAAGGTAGATCAGCGACACAGATGCACGCGCCGAGACGTTTCCGCAACGTCATCATCTCGGCCACCAAACACTTCAACTACTTCTCCAGCGGCTTCGGGACACAGGTTCGTTCCTGGCAAGGAAGTCCAAAAACCGCGTGAGGACCGCGAGGACACGTGCTCTTGAAGACTACGTTCTCGACGCCGTGAGCAACGCGCCTTCGACTGGTAAACGTGCGATTGCAAATGTTGTTACGGCGAATCGTACGACAGTGTGGTGCATCCCCCATGGGCAGTTACTGCTGCCCTGTCACCTAAAACGTGTACAACATTCGTCCCAGGAGAGATTGCCCAAGGCGACTTCAGTTCTATGTGTTTGGTTTATGCAACAGAGTGTTAAGATACCTCACTTCAATAATTTGGCGTTATTCACTGACGAGGCAACTTTCACGCCGGATGGGATTTTCACCAGCCATTCAGCAACATTTGGGCTGAGGAAAATCCTCATGCTACGTCTGTACGGGCACGTGAGTTGAGATACTATCATGTGGTGTTGCATATTCGACAACCACCTCATAGGACCAACTGTACTTCCTAATCGGTTTATGGGAGCTATGTACCATGACAATTTGTCTGTCATTGCATATGTTATTGGAAGATGCACCACGTATTGTCAGATGCGACATGTGGTTTCAGCACGATGGTGCTCCAGCACATAGCAGTCACCGCAAGGTCACGCCTAAACGTAGAATTCAACAACAAATTAATAGGTTATAGCGATCCCATCAAATGGCCTTCACGCTCACCAGACCCATGCCCGCTTGATTTTTTTCTTGCAGGAGCATTTAAAGCGTCTGGTGTACAAAACCCCCGTGGAGAGACAAAATGACTTTTTGTCGCGGATCGTGAACGCCTGCAACTTAATTCGATGCACACCAGGCATGTTGGGAAGAACCCTAAAATCCTTGCTGCGTTGCTGGCAGTTGTATGCTAACGTCCAAGGTCGCCACTTTGAACAATTATTGTAACACGTGTTGTTTAATTAACATAATCGTACGGACGACTGTTGTGAGCTTAGTAATTATAGCGTGCCGTGGTGGCTGAGAGGTTAGACTGCCCGCCTCACACTATGGAGAGTAGGGTTCAATCCCCGTCTCTTCGCAAGTGGGAATCATGCCGGACGGACGATGCCACTGGACGGCGGGTTTTCTCTGGTATCTCCAGTTTCCGCCGCCCTTGCATTCTGGCGCTGCCCCATTCTCACCTTATTTCACCTTCATCTGCTCTCAAGACCCTGTTGTTAAGAGCCGCCCAAATCTTTCAACTCAACAACTAGTAATTATAATAGAAATATGTAATAACTTAATAACTATGTCATAGTATTATTTTTATTATCGATTTGTTAATTTTGCAGTTTTCACTCGGTTCATGTGTTATTGAAATGGCATACAGAGCCCAAATTCCGACTAAGTAACAGAGAAATTGATTAGTTAACTTTGTACTGAGCGCGCACAGTAATAAACTGCTTAGCTTAAGTATAACTGCTGACATAGCTACAAGGCGTTATAAATCAACATTTTACAAAAAATAAAAATAAAAAGAGAGAGAATTTCAAATATAACCGATGTTCTAAGAGCGTTACATCAAGGCCACCTATTTTTTNAATAAAAATAAAAAGAGAGAGAATTTCAAATATAACCGATGTTCTAAGAGCGTTACATCAAGGCCACCTATTTTTTTTGTTTATCTGAACATGGTAGTTATTAATCTATCGAAAAATATGAATTTATGTATATTGTTACATATTCTCGAACATTACGATAATATCACGCCCAACTTTACTGATGTGAGAAGGGCAATATTAACAGACCACAATTGACAAATTTAACACCTTCGTTTATATAAACGCAATGCCAAAATTAATTGTTTTATATAATGTATTTTCTTATTTTGGATCATAATATTATTCCCAACCCTTTTGCATTAAGAATTCGTGCCTACTTCAATAATCACTTTCGGCTGTATATGGTACTATGTTTCTCGTCCCACTTTGCATAAAGAACCACCTTACGACGTTTGTGCCATTTGGTCTGAAACAACCTGTATACAGGATGATCTGTCTAACGTAGACACCCCCAAAATATCTGGAACGGTTGGAGATCATGAAATGCGGTTAGGAATTCAGTGATATAGCATATGCAATGGAAAGTAACACAGAAACGCCAAGAAATAATGTGCAAATATGATTAAATAAAGCGGGCCGGTAGCATGGGGCAGTGGACCTGTACTCACAGCTGTAAGAAAGCAACACGCGCCGTGACTCATCCTGGCGGGACCGCTTCCTTATAGCAGCGCAGCACCAGTCCGCGTAATCTGTTATGGTAAGTGGTATAGCAGTCTGTGACAGTATTTACTCAATGAAGTTCACGAATGAGGAATAACTGGACGCTCTACTTATTTACGGCGAGTGTTGATATAAATGCCAAGCAAGCCGTCCAGATGTATGGTGAAAGGTATCCTTATCGGACGCCCATCTCACGGCAAACGATACGAAGAATTTGCACACGTCTCTTGTCACGAGGTGATAGAAATTCCACAACACTAGTGCGACGAAAGACTGCTACGGGCGAGACGCATCAACACGATGTGTTGGCGCGTGTCGATGCAAACCCCCACATGGGTACGCGAGAACTTTCCAGGATCGTAGGAATAAGTAAAACGAGTGTGCTACGGATACTGCCCCAACGTAAATTCCATCCATATTACGTGGTTCTTCATCAGGCATTACATGAAGGTCATTTCCAGCAGCATGTTCAGTTTTGTAGGATTGTTCTGATGTATGTAAGGGAAGACTGCAATTTTCTGGAAAACATATTATTTACCGATGAAGCGACATCGCAAACCATGGGCGCGTAAATTTACAAAATATGCACTACTGTAAGACGGAGAATGCGCGTTGGGTCGGGCATGTGGAGTACCAGTGACAGTGGAAAGTGAATGTGTGGTGTAGAATCGTTGAACGCTACGTCATAGGGTTACACTTCATTCAAGGGACAATGACCGGCTGTACGTACACCCATTTCCTCAGAGAGACCTTACCGGCACTTCTGGAAGACATACAGCTCGACATACATCGTCATATGTGGTTTCAGCATGATGGTTATCCTGCACACTTTGCTTTGGTGGTGAGTCAAATGTGAAATGAAACGTTTCCAAGCCGTTGGTTAAGGCATGGTGGTGTTGTAAGATGGCCAGCTAGCTCCCCCGACCTCACACCCCTTGATTTTTTCCTGTGGGGAACATTGAACGATAGGGTGTGCAACACGGTTCCTACGACGCCAGAAGAAATGCAGGAACGCATTGTGGCAGCTTGCAGAGGCACTACGCCAGAAACACTTCAGGACGCTCATCGCTTGCTACATGTGCGTTTACACATTTGCATTGCTGTCGATGGTAAACGCATCGAACACATTCTGTGAAAAGACCTAATGTGAAACGTTTAAACCATAACTGTGCTCTTTTGTACTATGCATTTGGATGTGTTGCATTTCTCCTTATCTTGGTTTGTTCTATTTTTGTAGTGCGTCTGTACGCACTCGTTACTGAGTACAGTTAATGACTTAGAACAAATCTCCTGAATTTCGTTGATATCTGAATATGATGAAATGTATTGATATCAGACTTGCACTCACATTGCCCGTCTTCCCTCCGCTGCAGTACTCTCCTTGGTCCAATATCGCATTCCGTGCCCCTTGCCCCATGACGGTAAGCGCTACGCTGCTATAAGGAAGCGGTCCCGCCAGGATGAGTCACGGCGCGTGTTGCTTGCTTACAGCTGCGAGTACAGGTCCACTGCCCCATGCTACCGGCCCGCTTTATTTAATCATATTTGCACATTATTTCTTGGCGTTTCTGTGTTACTTTCCATTGCATATGCTGTGTCACTGAATCCCTCTTTGCATGTACTTCAGATGCCATTGAAATAAATGTATGTTTCTGGAAGAAAAATCATATGTGGTTTAAATATTTCTGTCCATACATTTGTTACGAATAGTCACTTTGCGGCAAATTACTTGCCCCGTACGTAATTTCATTCATCGAAAACTGCATTTCGTGATCCGCAACCGTTCCGGAAATTTTGGGGGTGTCCACTTTAGGCGGACCAACCTGCATATGTATATAAAGGATGATTCACTTATGCCGTTAACCTCAGATGTCTTCCGCACCGTTGAAAATATCGTTATTTTGCATTCAGCCTGATTAATTTCAACAACGGTATCACAAAATGATGTGCCGCTTCTTGTCATAGCGTTAGTAATTACCAATTATCGATATCAAATTGCTTTTCCAAATTGAACTAANATTTCAACAACGGTATCACAAAATGATGTGCCGCTTCTTGTCATAGCGTTAGTAATTACCAATTATCGATATCAAATGGCTTTTCCAAATTGAACTAAAATAATTTTTGCACTAGTATCGCAGGACTGAAAGAGGGGAATTCAACGCAAAACACTGTTCGAAATCCGAGCAGTAATTGCGGGGAAACACAATACTTATAAATTAAGATTTCTCTCTTTTGTGCGCATAAGGCTGGGTGAGTGAAAGAGAAATATTCCTCTGTGCATCACGCTTTTAAATACGACCAATAATTGCGAAGAAACACAGTTCTTAAATGTTAGGAGTTCTACGTTTTGTATGCATTGGGCGGGGTGACGAATCACGGGGAAGATGGTGATAGAAGGAATATATCGCGTCAAAAAGGAAACATTCAAGGAGTGGACATGATAAACACGGTCTGCAGATGTAGTTATTTCAGTAAATGCTCGAAATGCCCACCATCAACTGCAACATACATCTGCAGTCGTATGTGCACTGACGTCTGAACAGATTGAATGGTGACCTTCGATATCGCAGCACATTCCGCGACAATGCAGTGTGATAAGTCTTCTGGATTCACCAGGAATTGTGCATGGACTTCATCTTTACTCATGCCCCAGAGATAAACGTCCACTGGAGTCAAATCAGGCTAATGTGCATGCTAGCTGATAAAGCCCCCACACCATATTCACCGACCAGGTAATAGATGGGTGAGTGATTGCCTAGCCTCATACGAGTAGTGGGCGGGGCTCCCATCGTGCTGGTACCACATACATCAAAGTGTTTCAAGTGGCACGTCCTCTAACACAGACGGTAACGCATCGGAAAGAAAGTGGACGTATTTGTCACCTGTTAATATTTCCTCAGTGAAGTAAGGATCAATGACAAATTCTCCGACGATCCCACACCAAACGTTGACTCTCCACTGCCGCTGATGTTCAACCTGCCTCAGCCAGCATTGACCAAAAATGCATATTTCGTAGATTCACATTTATATAATTGGTGAACGTTGCTTCATCGGTAAAGATAGTTTGTTGTAGAGAGAGCATATTGTCCTGACAATGTATCAGAACCGACCAACTGAATTCCATGCGTCTTCGGTAATCCCATTGGTCAAGCTGCTCATGAAGTGATGCATGATAGGGATGGCATCTGTTTCTACTCAGAATGCGAATAACGCTAGGCTGACTCATCCCAGAGGCACCCGCAATTTCTGTTGATCTAACACGCGGGTTACGAGCAACAGCTGCCAGAGCATCTTCTTCACTCGCTTCACTCGTTGCAGGCTTGCCCCATGCGCTCTCCATAGCATTGCAGTGCCCTTCCAATAACAATTTTCTGCAAATGCTCACAATCGTCACGCCTGAAGCACACTGGCTGTCAGGGTACGTTTGTACAAGTAACTCCGTGGTTCTTGTGGCGTTCCTCCTGCATTCACAGTAAAGAAGTAGCATATGAAGCTTCTCTTCGTTCGTGAGAGATATTGTCGTGACCTAGACAGCACTAGACACGCTAGCGCCACGCAGAATGCCAAAACGTATTGATGCACATTCCCTCTGCCGCTTTATATCAGTGTCGCGGTGACCCGAACGTACCCATGCGAGTTACATGAGAGTCAGCAAGGAGCGATACGAAAGGCCCTTGTATCACCAACTTCCGCCTAATGCATGCAAAACAAAGAAATCCTAACAATTAAGTACTGTGTTTCCCCGCAATTATAGGGCGGATTTTCGAGAGTGACATGCCGTTGAATTCCTTTCTTTCATTCCTACAATGCTAGTGGCATATATAATTATATTTCCATTTGAAAAAGGAAACATTTTATCGATAAATCGGTAATTGATAATGCTATGATAAGACACAGCACATAATTTTGCGAGGGCTTCGTTGCAATTCATCGGGCTGAAAGCAGAATAACGATGCCTTCAATGGCTCGGAAGATATTTAAGGTCAACAGCTCAGGTGACTCGCTCTGTACACACACTCTCGTGGGTGTGAAAAATGCAACACCGTCACGGAAACATCCAAACGAAACAAAATTACAGGAAATAGAAAACAAGGATACGATAAGCAAATTATTCGAATTTGAGAGCAACGCCATATTTATTATAAAAAAAATTGTCGATTTTATAAATTTTACTGACATAGTAAATAGTACAGAATATTTTCTAAACGTATTTACACTATTGAATTAAAAAAAAAATTGCTTTGAATTTTACGTTTTCAATACAAGTATGGCCGGCAGGTTTTTAAGGCCCGAAGGCCAACACACCCTCCATCCTCCCGCACTACAACTGTACTCTGGTGAGTAAGACAGTGCATGGCACTTTCTCCTCTTGTTCTCTTCGGGCCATTCACTTTTCTTACTTGCCGTAACTCGGTATTCTACCGGGTTTCTCTTTAAAAAACTGTCCTCACCAATCAAGAGTACTCCGACTTTCACTTGTTAAAGCCTTTACCTGAGTACCCTTTTATGGGTCATCAGAATTTGGCCGATTCCATTTGTCAAAGTCCTCCAATCTTCTACCAATTTTGGTGGCGAAATCACTCCTCATCCTGTATAGCTGTTTTTTATCCATTATATTTCTTGCTTCCAAGTGAATGCCCAGCTCTTCCATTTTCTCTCTGAATGAATCTCTCAGATCTTCTGTTTTTAGGCAGACCATTAACACGTGCTGCGCGGCGTCATCAACACCGCAGACCTCGCAGAGCGGAGATCTCACAAGCCGAAGGCTGTGTAACTTAGCCTTGAAGTTACCGTGTCCAGTGATTAGCTGCATACTGTAGAAGTTAGTACTTAGCCGTCTGCAGTTGAGCCTCGTTCTAATATCCAGAAGGAGCTCATACGTCTGCCTTCCTTTGGTGGAATTTGTCCATCTTGTTTGCCATTCCACAATTATATCATCGTACACTTCCTCCTTATCTTCCTCTGACAGCCTGCCAGCTCGCAACCTCTCCGCCACAGATATAGTATGGCCGGCAGCTTACAGTGAGGGTTGAGTACGATTGTTGGTTTGCCCGTCACGACTGTCGACTCACCTTCCGGACTGCTCGACACTAGCGAGTCGCCACGAATTATCTGGTCCCGTAGTCTCCGCAGAACCAGCGTCGTCCCATTCAAAATAAACTGCCTCAGTACGAGATCACAATCATCGCTTATGCCTAGAATACAAAGTGTATAAAACAATTGTAAATAAAAATTTTTAACTACAGTATTGTGCTGTCAATGCCAAAAAATTAATATATTATTTAAGAAGAGAAACAAATTTCACATGCACCATTCATGCGAAATAATCTTTTGAACTTTAAAGCCAAGCATTGTTTACTAACGTAAAATATGCGTTATCTTATCACAACAAATGTAAGTGGTTGAATTAAAATAGTGAGTATGAAAATTCATTTTAAATCCATTTGCTGATATATATTTTTTAACCTGAGATTATTTTTGTTTCGGTGCTTATCTTCGTGGGCAAACTCCTAGCAGGAAAGCTAAAAGTATTCATTAAATCAATATATACGTGGCCAATGATTTTCTTAAGCAACACACATCAGGAACATTTCAAATATTCGCTTAAATAATTTTAGAATGAATTTCCGACTGTCTAATCCCTTCGCCGGTTCGCACTCTGGCTTCATTCTTTGTTCTTGAATATGCGAGTGTTAGCCCTCTGGCGCGCACGAAGTAAATGTCTATTAAAGAGGAACTCTTTAAATAAAAGCACTTAAGTGTCACCACCAAACGACTTAGCTCTTTGCGAAGGAGACGTGTCCTTACGGTGTGCATACAGCTGGAGGTTATTTATGTTTTAAAAAAAGAAGAGAATACAAATGCATCTCCGCCTGCAGGCGTTTGCCACCGGGTTCTGGCAAAGTTTATAGCAAAAATTCAACTTCGCGTGCCTGAATGTCAGTTAATCTGCGCATAAACGTCCCGATTGGCTGCCTGCCAAAGAAGTTCAACTTGATTGGCTAGCCCTCCAGTTGCCGAGGCAAAACGCATCCATTGAAACCAATCTTCTCCTCGAAAACTTCGAACAAAAAAAAATGCACCGTTGAAATCTACGGCCTTGTGAAACAGGATGCAAACAGGTATGGCAGTGTAGCGGTGCGCTGAACAGGTAATTAATAAGACGAAACTTTTAATACAAAAATAAAACGTACGAATACCGTAGTGTGTATGTAGCGTCATAAATATTGTCAAAATACATCTAATTTATGACAAAGTAATTCACAGCGTTATTTAGGCTCCTTTCGCGCCTTGGAGTTACAGACGCCAAAACTAGTACTAGGTGATTACGTTGTGTAATAACCTTCAAATTCATTATTGTAATTTGTATANTTTAAATAACCCCCCCCCCCCCTTTTTTCGCAGACATCTTGTTTAAATCCTTTGTAGCCACTTTCGAAAGACAGGACGTAAGTGGTTAATACAATTTCAAACACCCAAACTTAGAGCGTTTGTGAAAATTACCTTTTAAGTCGACGTCATTTTCTTCGCCCCCGCTAAACGTAGCAAGCGAAGCAATTTACGTCAACCTTAACCAACTTTTCCTCCCTGTCTACGGTAATTGGAAAGCATAAAAATAGCGTTATTTGTTCTCGCCACCGCTTTAAATATCCAATACATGACTATTTGTGTTTACAGTTCAAAATTATTGCCTCGGGAAAACCACGGAGGTTGAAACATCTCTTATTTCTCCCAATGTACGAATTTTTTGCACCAAGAATGTCTAGACAGTATAAAACAATATCACGAGTCTTTGTAGCGTAAATCAAATATCGCGTATTGTGATAAATTTAATTTGTATTTCATTTCGCCGTTGTACGGGGATATATTTTTTTTTGTTTTTGTTATTTTTCTCTCTCGGTCTTTTCTCTCCGGGATAGTTCGGAAACCTTCACAAAGGTATTCATTATAAGCTCACGCACGAATATTTTCCGAAGCACTACCCAGTAATTTTCCTCTCAGCGCGACAAAACCCATGCTCGTAATATCCCGTGAATAGCTAGGGGATGTGATGGCGGCGAAGGGTGGGCGTTGTGGAGGCGAGGGGAAAGTCGACCCCTCGGATTTATTCATTCTACCCGGATTCATTCCGCGCACTCACGCGACGGGGCGCATTCCCTAGATATTATCAATCATAATAGCCTCGCCCACCCTTGACTTTACCC
>NQII01005625.1:83780-94829 GCA_002778355.1 Clitarchus hookeri | reverse complement strand
AACCCAAATGTGTAGCAAAGCAACCAAGCACAAATCATCAATTAGCCTACAGTTTCTTTCTTGAAAGAACTAAGTTTTAAGAGTAGATAACAATCTTGTTTTTATTGCAGAACCAATGCAATTATAAAAACAATACACCATTTTTGTTTCAAGTCAATCACTTGACTGTCAACAGCAACAAAACAAATAAACAAATGTGAACAACCTTAGGCATGTTTTCTGTGTTCACAATTAAGTATTTATATAAAAATACACCAACATTTTATTTTATTTTAATTTTTGTCTTTCCTTGAACTTAGATGTTCTGTTGTAAGTAGAGCACACCTTAACCGGAATTCCCTCCAACGGAACTCCCCTTATCCGGAACTAATTTTCCAAAAAAATTCTAACGTCTCAAAGTTGTGCCATAACTTCCCCGTGCTCATGAGAGGTTTTTCGTTGCTCACACCAGACTGTACATCCACCACCGAGACCACTCGTGGGCTTGTTGGTGGATATTTTAAAAGTCCTGTAATATTCAAAATTATTCTTTTTAATAATCAACCAGGTGGGAGTTCGCTACTCCTACCTTCCTTGCAGGCAGGGGGTAGTTAGGAAAACATTTACAACTTGTCCACTGGGGTAACCTAGTGGAAAAAAAGGACTGATGCTGGAAACTGCTGTTTTCACAGATTGATATGGGGGCGGAGGGCGGATGGGCTTGCCTGTCCTAACCCTCTGCCAAACATAAGTGACACACAACCTGGGTGGTCAAGGGCCCTGTTCTACCCACGCGCTGAGCGTCGGCGATGATGTAAAGCGGCGACCCCGCAGAACAGGAACTCGCCGCCCGCGACCTTGAAATGAAACGCGATGGAGACCGATCACCTCCTTCTACGCCATGTCCTCGACACAGTGATCCATCCGCCGACAGTACAACTGTCAACGGGGGGTCAGCGGTGACGAACGAGTTTGTTTACATTTCAATTTTCAACGTACTAAATTTCGTTGTATTCTAACTGTATTAAAACTAGGCTAGAAGAAGTGCACAAGCCTCCCCAAAAGCATTTTCTTACGTAAATGGCCTTATAGCCTGCTGGTGGAAGAAAAGCAGTCGAATGCTGGAACACGGACAGTGCCTACTGCGCATCTCAGACGCTTACTCTACTAGATTTTCCCTCTAACAGGGCTCCTACGTAGTGGTATCAACGTACCGTTAGCAATCCATCATGACATTTTTTAATAATTAGTTTTATCTCTTTAAATTACTTAGCTAAGTATTAAACTATTTCAAGGTGTGTTGTTAACGGTACGATATCATAGATATTATTTGACAATATGTTTTTTTTTATTGGGGAAAATTACATATCTCTGTATTTATTCAACAAAACAAACTATTCAGTAATGGAATGCATTTTGCAATCCGGTTATTTTTATTTGCAGATCTTGCATTACAAAAGCAGATAGTATGCAACATGTATGCAAAATAATTATATTTGCGAGAGCACCTGNAACATGTATGCAAAATAATTATATTTGCGAGAGCACCTGCTACAGTGGTAAAACTACATCCTCAGTTACAACTCGGGAGTTACGTTGCCACGATTGGTAGCACTGCTTGTTGATTCTGGTTGGACCACGCGTTTGTCAGGTATATCCTCTCGACTGTGTGAAACTCGAAATCACGTTATAAACACTGCATAGGTTGTATTTTTATACTATTTGCACGAGTCACAAACATGCCAACAAGTTGTGTTCCTAACGTTTCGACTTCTTTGTGGAGGCTTGTATGTAGTTCAGTGAGTGATGTGCGTGCATACACGCCAAGAACGTATTCACAAATGTTATGCAACTGTGCATACAATAGCGAGAAGGCGCGAATGGTTGACGTTTTTTCCGGTACGTATGCGGTTTTAAAATTAACTGAAGTTGTACGCAAATGAGTGTATTTCGCGATTGGTAAATTTCTTTGGAAGAGCATGAAATGGAACTCACCACCCTTCATGTCATGAGGAACGTTGTTATGTAAATCTGAGTACTTTTTGCACATAAAAGTTGCATTATGAATTTATCAGCAAACACAATTTATGTTAGTATTACAAGTCAATACTGGGATTTGTATGTTTTGTTTATAATATCAGTATTTTAGTTTCGGGACTGCTTTCACTCGGTATTTTAAATGTACAATTATAATTTTTATGGTTATTTTTTACATTTTGTTTCGCAAGTTTTTAGTCTAGCAAATATTTTTTTTCCAATGACTAGTAATGTCAGACGACAATTTTAATTCACGTACGCATGGAAATAATAAAGGCAATTCACATTAACTATTAGCTATTTTACAGCATATAGTTAACATATGCCATGAACAACCTATGAAATTTTCGCTACTATGTTCCCAGCAGTAAGAGTTGGAATGCCATACATGGTCCATAAGTTTGTTGCAAATGATTCCTCTGTAGTAAGTTCAGCATGGCTATTTATTACATCTCCTGAAGTTTCAGGTCAATAAGATGTTACGTTAGTTTTCATTTATGGTTGCTTTACAAACGTCATTTTTAATGCCTCTAGGCTTATTGGGAAGATGTTTACACGCTTCATCAACTGAAACTTTAAACTAAAATCATAACGTGTATATTAGAGTATCTGTTACTTTGAAGTCAAAAGCAGAACCCGTCATTTTGGCGCTGTAGCCAATAAGTCGGGAGGTGGGCGAAAATCCGTTAAAACTTCCTTACAAATACACAATTTTTATTATGTTACAAATTCACTTCCTTGGATAACGCTAAAGTAAGCTAATGTGTTCCAACCTCAAGAATACCCAAATCTAAGTAAACCACTTTTATATGTGAATTTCACCGGGCAAGTTAACGCCCAAAACTAACATCTGGGAGGACGCGTGCTCAATTCCCAGTTCGGCCCGCCGAGCAAGGTGGCGTCGTGGTGAACTTTCGATCCGGGAGGACCCGGGTTTGCATCCCGGCGCAGTCATATTGACTTCGGTTCTCCCGTGATTCCCCGCTCTTGCTGCTCTCCGCAACTTTCTCCGTCTCTAATGACCTCGATGTCGACTTCCGTTCTATTTGATTTTCCAATATCGCTCCAAGGAAACGCCGTGATGGATTCTTAATGCGATTCCTTCGTCGTCACTGATTGTTTGGGCAACTTGTTCTGTCTTTTGACGACCCCTAAGTTGACTCCTTACAAAGATTACAGAAAATATTTATATGAAAAGTAGTGTTGTCGTACGTAAACCAACACATGCACCTACCGATAAGCCTGCCGGATTGAAACGGGAAGGTGTTAAGCATCAACACCAAAAAAGCAATTGATAGCCACGTGATTACAGAGCTATTATAACCAGGATGCCCTCACTGCATTTACTCTTCCCCTGCTGCGTTAAGCATAACAGCACGCTACGACGCGCTTGGCAGTGCGACTGCAAATAACGGATAATTAATTAGCAGTAAAATAACACAAACATATTCTCTGATGAAAAAATTAACCTGGCTGGACAATTTAAATACCTCACCGAAAATGGCTGAAAGCAGTAACGTTACACAAGCGTTTGCTCGCGTAGAAATGTTAATTTGAAAACCACCGTTGTCTTACGCAGTTCAACCAAAAATAGGGCCTATTCTCCTACTTAGACTGTCACAGCCGTCAAAATACCTGCTAATACCGCCAGCTACTAACCTTGCATAATAGCGATAGCAGGTGCAATACGCTTGGAACGCTATACCTCAGGGTGATACTCGTTACATGCATGATCTGTTACATCCGAGAGTGAGGGGGCATACTGTTTATCGATGTGGTGCCGAGCACATGCATTACTTGGCTTCTGTTGCTTTGTTTGGTCTGTACTGTTGCTCGTGTAATGTCATACTGCCTTTAGGTTGTCGTGAATAAGGTGACGTACACAGGTCACGGTGTTGCATTTTTTTTTTCGTCAGTGTATTTCGATTATCTTAAAAAGTTATTCATGTTCATTGTTGTTATATTAAGCCAGTTTATTTGCGTTCTTGCACAGCAACTTCCAGTGCCATGCGATTATACTCATTCGCTACTATGTTTACGGAATATTGTTATTTTTCTGAGGTTTATGTTACGCTAAGAGTTCCTACAATTGTGGTTTGAACATGAAGGTTGTGTGGACAAAATTCTTATTACGTGTAGTCGTTATTCAGAGTCCTTAATTATTTACATTACGTCTTGAATCCTTTCAATTTAATGATATTATTATTGCGTTGTTCATCACAACTCGAGGAACTTTTAGAACCAGCTACTTTGTAAATCTTTTTCCGTAACTTTCATTGCTAGTGTCGTGATAATAATCCCTCGTTGGTTTCTGGCATTCCCACATCGCCACAGTTTTATAAACTATGCAGTTTTCAATCTCTGCATGGATAATCACTAAACATAATCTTGACAACGGTGCAAAGTAACCACTTATAAGATATTTCTCCACATTTTATATTGTAGGCAATATTATTAAAATATTTCTCATTCATGCATTTTATTTTGCAGGTTTTATTTCTCTGTCGCCTAAAGCTTATACTACAGGAACCCAGTTCATTACTGGGAAATATTTAACAGTTATATTAAAGCAGATGTAAAATAGTTTCCTGTCATATCAAACTAATATTTCTCAAAATAATTTTAAGGTAACTTTCCAATACGAATAGTTCTTTGGCTATGCTTAGAGTTCAGCTCTGTTTCAATGCTGTTTAGCATTCTGTAAATTATTCGCCACGTTTGGTAAAAAGCCTTTTCCAATTCATTTTTAAGGAAATAGGAGGCGTATTTGAAAACACTAGGCTACTGCTATTTCTGTAACTGTAATGCCCGCGCTCTCACACAAATGATTTGGTCCTTGAAAAAAAATTCGCCATCTCAGTACATAACTCACTGAAGTAGTTAACATTGTTTGCTATTAGGCTTCCTATTTCTCCTTACTCGCTCACAAGTGGTGAGTGGCCATTGTGGGGTTGTTTCTAACTGTCAAGCAGTCGTTCAGGCTCACAAGTATATGGCGCGCATTAAAAGGGGATTTGACATAAATCCATTAAACTGACAATATCCTACCATTACGCATTTCTTTTTTTTACTTCTGCGAATGCGTAACTTACAATTTAACTTGGTAACGGCACACTGCCATATAAGTTTAGCGTATCATAACTGGGACGCCTCGCAAAAACTTGCTTCAGTATTCTGCACTGCAAACGTCAGAAAAACTGCGTTCTATGACAGATTTGCATTAGGTGTGACAAGTATAATTCGCTATTGAGACTGTATTCTGTAGTAATATTAAGAAGGTGCTGCCAGTATTGCGAGGCACGAAGAGATTTTTATTGGTCCAGAACCAATCACGGGGCGCCATAACGATAACTAGCGACAACCGGATTTCGCGAAAAGATTTCACGACCAATTGTATTTCATAACACTTTAGCTCAGATCTCATTTCTTGATTGGATGATGTAGTTGTGTTACGCGCCTTAGGCGCATGCTCGCCAATCGCAGACTCACAACATCGGAGTAACTTAATTTCGATTGGCCAGTCAAGCAAGAAAACATCTTCTCACAAAGACGTGCGGCCAATGAGCAAAGAGAGAAATTGCTGGTACGCCCGTAGGGTATTGAAATATAGCACGTGCAGAAATCTTCTCGCGACATCTGGGTTTCCCTACCAATAGCAGTACAAACCCAAACACAAAAAATCGGTACGATGCAACACCTAAGACGGCATATTTGTCTGTAACTGAAAGGGTTAAGTAACGTTTCATCCGGGGGGCCTGGGTGTTACAGCGGCTAGAGCACTCGCCTCCCACCCAGGCGAACCGGTGCTATCCCCGGCGGGGTCACTCCCGGATTTTCGCACGTATGAATCATGCCGAACGATGCCGCTGGTCGGCGGGTTTTCTCGGGAATCTCTCGTTTCCTCTGACTTTGCATTTCGGCGCTGCTTCATACTCACCTTGTTTCAGNTCGGTTCTCCCGTGATTCCCCGCTCTTGCTGCTCTCCGCAACTTTCTCCGTCTCTAATGACCTCGATGTCGACTTCAGTTCTATTTGATTTTCCAATATCGCTCCAAGGAAACGCCGTGATGGATTCTTAATGCGATTCCTTCGTCGTCACTGATTGTTTTGGCAACTTGTTATGTCTTTTGACGACCCCTAAGTTGACTCCTTACAAAGATTACAGAAAATATTTATGTGAAAAATAGTGTTGCCGTACGTAAACCAACATATACACCTACCGATAAGCCTGCCGGATTGAAACGGGAAGGTGTTAAGCATCAACACCAAAAAAGCAATTGATAGCCACGTGATTACAGAGCTATTATAACCAGGATGCCCTCACTGCATTTACTCTTCCCCTGCTGCGTTAAGCATAACAGCACGCTACGACGCGCTTGGCAGTGCGACTGCAAATAACGGATAATTAATTAGCAGTAAAATAACACAAACATACTCTCTGCTGAAAAATTAACCTGGCTGGACACGTTAAATACCACACCGAAAATGGCTGAAAGTAGTAATGTTACACAAGCGTTTGCTCGCGTAGAAATGGTAATTTGAAAACCACCGGTGTCTTACGCAGTTTAACCAAAAATAGGGCCTATTCTCCTACTTAGACTGTCACAGCCGTCAAAATACCTGCTAATACCGCCAGCTACTAACCTTGCATAATAGCGATAGCAGGTGCAATACGCTTGGAACGCTATACCTCAGGATGATGTTCGTTACATGTATGATCTGTTACATCCGAGAGTGAGGGGGTGTGCTGTATATCGATGTGGTGCCAAGCACATGCATTACTTGGCTTCTGTTGCTTTGTTTGGTCTGTATTGTTGCTCGTGTAATGTCATACTGCCTTTAGGTTGTCGTGAATAAGGGACGTACACAGTCACGGTGTTGCATTTTTTTTTTCGTCAGTGTATTTCGATTATCTTAAAAAGTTATTCATGTTCATTGTTGTTATATTAAGCCAGTTTATTTGCGTTCTTGCACAGCAACTTCCAGTGCCATGCGATTATACTCATTCGCTACTATGTTTACGGAATATTGTTATTTTTCTGAGGTTTATGTTACGCTAAGAGTTCCTACAATTGTGGTTTGAACATGAAGGTTGTGTGGACAAAATTCTTATTACGTGTAGTCGTTATTCAGAGTCCTTAATTATTTACATTACGTCTTGAATCTTTTCAATTTAATGATATTATTATTGCGTTGTTCATCACAACTCGAGGAACTTTTAGAACCAGCTACTTTGTAAATCTTTTTCCGTAACTTTCATTGCTAGTGTCGTGATAATAATCCCTCGTTGGTTTCTGGCATTCCCACATCGCCAAAGTTTTATAAACTATGCAGTTTTCAATCTCTGCATGGATAATCACTAAACATAATCTTGACAACTGTGCAAAGTAACCACTTATAAGATATTTCTCCACATTTTATATTTTAGGCAATATTATTAAAATATTTCTCATTCATGCATTTTATTTTGCAGGTTTTATTTCTCTGTCGCCTAAAGCTTATACTACAGGAACCCAGTTCATTACTGGGAAATATTTAACAGTTATATTAAAGCAGATGTAAAATAGTTTCCTGTCATATCAAACTAATATTTCTCAAAATAATTTTAAGGTAACTTTCCAATACGAATAGTTCTTTGGCTATGCTTAGAGTTCAGCTCTGTTTCAATGCTGTTTAGCATTCTGTAAATTATTCGCCACGTTTGGTAAAAAGCCTTTTCCAATTCATTTTTAAGGAAATAAGAGGCGTATTTGAAAACACTAGGCTACTGCTATTTCTGTAACTGTAATGCCCGCGCTCTCACACAAATGATTTGGTCCTTGAAAAAAAATTCGCCATCTCAGTACATAACTCACTGAAGTAGTTAACATTGTTTGCTATTAGGCTTCCTATTTCTCCTTACTCGCTCACAAGTGGTGAGTGGCCATTGTGGGATTGTTTCTAACCGTCAAGCAGTCGTTCAGGCTCATAAGTATATGGCGCGCATTAAAAGGGGATTTGACAAAAATCCATGAAACTGACACAATATCCTACCATTATGCATTTATTATTTTACTTCTGCGAATGTGTAGCTTACAATTTAACATTAACTTGGTAACGGGACACTGCCATATAAGTTTAGCGTACCATAACTGGGACGTCTCGCAAAAACTTGCTTCAGTATTCTACACTGCAAACGTCAGAAAAACTGCGTTCAATGACAGATTTGCATTAGGTGTGACAAGTATAATTCGCTTTTGAGACTGTATTGTGTAGTATTATTAAGAAGGTGCTGCCAGTATTGCGAGGCAGGAAGAGATTTTTATTAATCCAGATCCAATCACGGGGCGTCATACCGATAGCTAGCGACAAACAGGATTTCGCGAAAAGATTTCACGACCAATTGTATTTCATAACACTTTAGCTCAGATCTCATTTCTTGATTGGATGATATAGGTGTGTTACGCGCCTTAGGCGCAAGGCCGCCAATCGCAGACTCACAATATCGGAGTAACTTAATTTCGATTGGCCAGTCAAGCAAGAAAATATCTTCTCACAAAGACGTGCGGCCAATGAGCAAAGAGAAATTGCTGATACGCCCGTAGGGTATTGAAATATAGCGTGTGCAGAAATCTTTTCGCGAAATATGGGTGTCCCTACCAATAGCAGTACAAACCCAAACACAAAAATCGGTACGATGCAACACCTAAGACGGCATATTTGTCTGTAACTGAAAGGGCTAAGTAACGTTTCATCCGGGGGGCCTGGGTGGTGCAGCGGCTAGAGCACTCGCCTCCCACCAAGGCGAACCGGTGCTATCCCCGGCGGGGTCACTCCCGGATTTCCGCAAGTGGGAATCATGCCGAACGATGCCGCTGGTCGGCGGGTTTTCTTTGGAATCTCCCGCTTCATCTGACTTTGCATTTCGGCGCTGCTTCATACTNGCATGGAACCAATCAGAGTAACGCGATGCGGTCGGCAGCTAGATCGGTTACTGCTACTACAATGGCAGGTTATCGATATTTAAGTGAGTTTGAACGTGGTGTTATAGTCAGCGCACGAGAGATGGTACATAGCATCTCCGAGGTAGTGATAACATTTGTATGTTCGCGTACGACCATTTCACGAGTGCACCGTGAATATCGGGAATCTGGTAAAACATCACATCTTCGACATCGCTGCGGCCGGAAAAAAAATCGCGAAAGAACGGGACAAACGACGACTGACGAGAATCATTAAACGTGACAGACGTGCAACCCTTTCTCAAATTGGATTTGTGGACTGCCCTGCTGGATTAATGGTGTGAATTGCCTCCTGCATACCTTAAGACATTAATCGAGTCCATGCCACGTCGTCTTGCGGCACTTCTGCGTGCTCGGGGGCCCTACTCGATATTAGGCAGGTGTACCAGTTTTTTTGGCTCTTCAGTGCATATATATATATATATATATACAATGTATCGTCGCATTGGCAGTAAATGAAGCATTATAGCACACTAATCTGAGGTATCTCAAACCATACGCATTATCCTAATGTATGTTGTTATAACATACATTAGGATAATGTACACTTTTTTCTCAAACATTTTTTTAAATTTAAATACGGACGACAGGATTACGTACCATGACTTGGAATGCCGTCTGTACTAAAACGAGATGCAACGAAGTGTAATCAAGGAATTGTTAAAAAGTGTGAAATTCAGGAAGGCACTCATTAAAGGTTTTTTCCAAATTTTTTCCTGGAGTAGGGGATGGAAAACCGCGTTATGAAAACCACCCCCGTGCAGATGGCACAACCCTACTGCGAGCCGAGACAAGGCGTTGGGGGTATTTATGGAGAGAAAAAAAACTGCAGTGACACACTTTTCAACAACTTTCTTTTTATAAGAAATTTAAATTTTTTTTGTGAGCTTCTATATTGTTTTCACATAGCAAATCTATATCAGAAACTTGGCCTTATTCTAATGTTTTACTTTTCCCCGAGATACCTCACAGTTCCAAGGTTTTTTACTTTGGCCAGAAACATGGTTTATCCAAATGCCACGTTTCTGTGAATCAGATAGAATGCGTGACCAATATAGGTGAAATAATAATGGCTGGTGTAACTACTATTTCAATAAAAATAATTATTGTTTTCATATGGACTTGAGACATTTTTCAAACCACCCTTTCATTTCAGCGCATATTTTTTAGTGTTGAAAATTATAATTACTTCTTCTATCAATTTCTTTTATGTATTACTGCTGTAGGATTTCCTCACAAAACACGCTTGTTCATTCATGACTTCTTTTTTTTTTTTAGTATTTCTGGATGCGGTGAAGTGGGGGGTAAAGCAGTTTTTCACGGACCGCTCCGTACGCCGAGAGGTGGCGAAGGTTGGCTGGAACTCGCTGGTTTTCAGGGACTTCAAACAGTCACCCCCGGAGTGCCAATTGGCCTCATTTGAAGACGTCCCTTCCTCCTGCTCCCATCCACTCCAACGCCCTTTCACCCACCCCTAGAGGACGCGTCGACCGACAAATCGCCAAAGCCAAATAGGATGTGAGGACTCGTGGAAGAAATAATTCCTCGCGTTCGCCTTGCACTAGTTTCGTTCGAGTCGAACGGGAGCACCTCAATGCTAACTCGCAAGGTGAGTTGAACACGGGGAACAACAAGAGCCATGTTGTTTCGCGGTGACTCTTATTGTAATGTATGTGTGTGTGTGGGTGTGTAGGTGTGTGTGTGTGTGTGAGAGAGAGAGAGAGAGAGAGAGAGAGAGAAGGAGAGACTACAGAATTTATGGTAATTGTATCCTTCCCGTTTTGTGCTTATTTACATCTAATATATAAAATTCTCCCGTCACAGTGTTAGTCACTGAACTCCTCCGAAACGGCTGGACCGATTTTTATGAAATTTTTTATTTATACTCGGTAGGTCTGAGAATCGATTTATATCTATTTTTTACACCCCTAAGTAATAAGGGTGGCCACCCCCAAACAATTTTATGATGTGGCATTAAAAAATACATACCCTCCTAAATTTTCACCCTTCTACCACCAACCCTTATTTTTTT
>NQII01005625.1:49826-76123 GCA_002778355.1 Clitarchus hookeri | reverse complement strand
GGCGCTGTGTCAAACGTCGCCCTTACCCGCGATCCGTCAGCGGACGTCATGCGTCATCAACGGCTCCGCGTTAACAATAACACTGCGCGCGCACCTCCGGCCTTCGCGTCATCCCTTCTATCGCTGGTTCGCGGCACGTCTGCAAAGTTTTCCCTCGTCTCTTTTTACAGAGCATTGTGTATCCCCCCGCACATAAATATCAGCATCGCTCTGGGACACAACCGTTGATTAGTAAACATTGTAGATTTGTTAGCACATGCGTATGTTACTGTCGCTGTAATGCGTATGAAATTTAAGTGGCCAGAAATTAAAATACAAAAATGAAACGTATGGAAATAAATAAAACTTCTTTTCACGATTCGCTACCAAAACTATTACAAGTACTCCGGTCATTTTTTTACGTTGAAATTAATTAATCTTACTGGATGGAGGTTTTTTTTTCTCCAAAGATTGATATCGAAACTGCTGAATTAATGTCGAACCAATTACAACTTACAACATTCCAAAACACTGATACCAACCTAACGTGTTGTACTGTCGCCTTATAAATAAACGGAAAATGCAAATACGTGAAATTACCCACCATTAAGATTATGAGGGATGAAAATTCTGAAATACGTCGACTATTAATCTGGTCTACCTATCGGTCTCTCCCAAAAAAAAAAAAAAAAAAAAATTACAAGAAGCGAGAAACACTCGCAACAAACAATTAAACGTGCTTGTATGATTCAAAATTCAATTTCTGCTATGCGACCAGAATAATTACTGGTGCTCTAACATTTCAACCGAATAATTAATGGTAGGACAAACATAATTCGGGAACAGATGACTCATTATGCTCACTCGCACAATTTGCATGTAAATATGGTCGCGATTCTGTAACGGCTGAATAGACAGTCGAGCCCACTTTGCAATTGACGTAAGGCTAGGTAGAAGTCANTATGGTCGCGATTCTGTAACGGCTGAATAGACAGTCGAGCCCACTTTGCAATTGACGTAAGGCTAGGTAGAAGTCATGTAGCTTATAATGAAACACTACACCCGATAGAACACACTATCAAGGTTGTCAGGAAAGTACGATTTATGTTGCATNAGTAGCTTATAATGAAACACTACACCCGATAGAACACACTATCAAGGTTGTCAGGAAAGTACAATTTATGTTGCATAAAAATGAAGAAAGCAATATATCTTATAACGATACTAGGTATTTCGCTGCAACTGTTTTATTTAAATGTTTTCAAAACCATAAAATAAGATTGTTTTTAATCAAAATTTAAGCGTATTTCCATTTTGGTAGCTTCAGAAAGATAATTTCGCAAATAACGCCCTCATCAATTATGACCATTAAAATAATAAATCAGGTAGTATGTAAAAAAATAAGCAATAATGTTTATAATTATTTTTAATTGTTGATTTAGGATACATACATTTATAGTATTAAAGCTAAGTTTATACATTAAATTATTGTACGTGAAATAAATCAAAGATACTATTTAACTTAAGTACGTATATTATTTTTATATAACCATAGTACTTTTTATGATTTCCCTAACTGACAAAGGTTTCATTGCAAAATGTGTTTTCTGAAGCATACAGAATCGACATACGTCTCGATTTATATTAACAATGGACTCTTATGAACANTTGCAAAATGTGTTTTCTGAAGCATACAGAATCGACATACGTCTCGATTTATATTAACAATGGACTCTTATGAACAGATTTTTTTTACACATAAGTAAATAATTTCTAGCAAAATTCTCCGATGGAAAATGAAAAAGAGCACAATGATGAATCAGATCAAGAACTACCAAATAAGCACATTACATTACTAGATGGNCGATGGAAAATGAAAAAGAGCACAATGATGAATCAGATCAAGAACTACCAAATAAGCACATTACATTACTAGATGGCAGTACATAAAGTGATTGTTAGCGCAGTGATGGAGAAGACTGCAGAGTCTAAAAGGGACAGTCGAAGTACACAGACGTAATCAGTTTAGCATCGGGAGAAGCGTGTAGTTGCAAGGGCTTCACTGCACTCCGGAGGTCGTTCGGACATTGTTATTAATTTCAATCTTCTGTGTTTACCTCTCGATGTCCACATCGTAGACCCAGGAATTGTAGCGGGCTGGGAAACTCCACCACTTGACATACGACCGACCGTCCATTATGCAGTTTCAGCACCTTGAAACTGACGATGCTCGAAGACGATTAAACAGTTCTAGTGTGTGAACAGTTATACTTATATATTGTCAGCTGCNCTTGAAACTGACGATGCTCGAAGACGATTAAACAGTTCTAGTGTGTGAACAGTTATACTTATATATTGTCAGCTGCACTCACGACAGTATTTTGATGGTCTTATCTCGGCAATTGTATGATACAAGCCGGTCATGAAGTATCAGGCAGAATGCAAACGTGTTTGCAGGTATATTTCCATGTGTCGTGAGTTAGATCCTACAGTCGATTACATTGGAGGTAATACATTAGTCCTGGCTACTCAAATTCAATACCATGAGCGAGGCCAAACTCTTGAAAGTATCAGGACTCAATATCGTGGATTGGGGGCATCCATAACATGCATTTTGGAATTGAGAATACATTGGATATACCAGCAGCTACTGGCCATTTTCAAAGTTCATGTTAATTTCAACGTACGGATACCTTTTGCCATTAAAAAATATTTTCACGTCGAAGACGAGTCCCATTCGCACAGTTAACTGAGTTTGAACGGGATCGACTAGTGGGGCTCAGGGAAGCTGGATGGCCACACCGGAGGATTGCGGAACACGTTGGACGAGAAGTGTCAGCAGTGCATCGATGGTGTGGTGGCGTTGGTCAGAGGAAGATGCGCATGCAGGTAAACACGGTCCCAAGAAGTCAGCGGCGTCCATATGTATAGCGACCATAACAGATTGCACGGCGAACGCAGGGGAGGTGGAACGTAACGTCGCCCAATAAGCGTCTGCTAGGACCATATGCAATCGTTTATGTGAAGTTTGTCTATCGCCACACTTGCCATCAGACAGACTTCCCCCATACACGTCAGCATCATGCAGCACGCCTCCGAGGGTGACGATAAAGCAGCACCTGAAGGGAAGAATGGCGAAATATAGTGTTCGATGATGAGTTCCGATTCTGCCTTGGGAGTAACGATGGCCGAGTGCGTATTAGTCGTCGGAACTCGGGATCAGCTCCTGGGATAATGGTGTAGGGAGCCATAACACACGATGGCATTTGGCCTCTGGTGTTAATAAAGGGGACATTGACCAGTGCACGGCATATCCAGAACGTCATCCAATCCGTTCTGCTGCCATTTTTTTTCAGGGTCTGGACAATGCCCGTCCACATGCCGCTCGTGCAACCCGACATGCTCTTCAAGATGTTCGTCAACTTCCCTGGCCAACCAGATCACCAGATCTGTTCCACATCGAGCATGTGTGGGACTGGGCTGAACGTCGTCTGGGGTGGTCTCCGGCACCATTGACGAATCTTGCCCAGCTGAGCCAGAAAGTGCAATGTGCATGGCATTACCCATTTCGCAGGACGATATTCCTCACCTCTACGATCGTTTACATGCGAGAATTTCTGCCCACATTGCCGCTCGAGGAGGGCGCATTAGGACTGGGTGATCTCTTGGAACACCTCTGCAGGGATTATTTTCGACAGATATCCTCGTGCCGTTAACCACGCCTGTTACTGTATGTGAATCAAATTTTGGATCTCTTGCGAAGCGTTCATCATTTTCCGGTTGTGCACATTACAGTGTCATACAATTTATGTATTATTCTTTCATACGCAACATAACTCACATTTATCTGCCAAATTTAGTTCTAGGTTTCAGTGAGTTTTGTATGCCGGACAGTCGGGCGAAGTGCTTCATCGGAAGTCAATCTACTTCTACATTAAAAGGAGTAGTTTGGATGAGGCTGATTCAAGGAACTCCTGCCACACGGCGGAAAGAAGGAACTGGCCTCGGGTTTAACCGCAGATCCCTCGGCCTCGCTCTTTCTTTGCACGTTTTTAAGAATGACTTAAATAATTAAAAAGTCGCAGGGGAGAGAAGACGGCCATTTACGGGCGTGTTTGCGAGTTCCACCTACCCCCTGAAACCACCCCGCTATCTCGCGGGGGTTGGAGTTTTATGGCTGCCGCTCGCTGCGACTTGCCCCGAGGGGACATTACAGCCAGGGTTAAGGCGTGAGCGCGGCTACTGGTGGGGGGTTGCTGGGGGAAGACGGCGGAAGGGTGGCAGAAAGGAGGATGAGGAGAGTGCGGGGGAGATAGGGCGCGAGAGGAAGTCAGAACAGCCGCGGCACGTAATGATGATAAATTGGAATGAAGTGGGAGGGCGTGGAGGGTTCGCGCGGAGCTTTGAAGGGGATGCGATGCGGTGTTGCAGGTGCACGGATGCAGGCACCTTCGTGCAGACACGAGCCTGCGTTCCGTCCAGCCATGCCGTTTCATTACGGTCCGGCGAAGTGGAAGAAGGGACGTAGCGTTAAGAAGATATTGGGTCTCCGTGACGGCGGGGGCTTCCAACCACAGACGTTCGTGTTCGGTACCCGATGCACCCAGTTTCGGATTTTCACACGTGGGAAATGTGGCGGACGTTGCCGATGGCTGGTGTGGTTTCTCTCCTCGTACCGTGACAGGTTCTCGTTCCACTTCAGAATAATGGGTTGTACGGCACCTTCCATTTTAGGAGCTCGCCACACGTTGGCGTCACCTCCGGTATAGAGCGCGTATATTTTACTACAGTCCATAGAACGTATACCACCGAAAAAAAATATGCCAATAATTATTCAAATACGTATCAGTGTTCGCGTGGAAAAATTTCCTAAAGCTGCGTATCCTACGAACCCGAATACGAAATGTGGTGGACTTAAGTCGTTTGCCTATGGGAGGTCACTTCACGTCGCTGGGGACGAGGGCTATCTGCAGAACCCAAACTAGATTGCCGTCACTTCGGCAGGTGCTATCCCGACCGTACAGTGAACCCACCGACCCCTTACGCGATTCATTCGAGTCGCAAAATAGTAATCTGCGGCTACCGCGAGCAGTAGCTCCACAATGTTGTAATTGTTATCCGCGTGCTCGCTGCCACGTTGGTTTCAAAGGAGCTTTTAGTCTTCAAATATGTTGTAAATCGCCACTGGCCGAAGTAAAAGGTTAGTGGTTTTATAACTTTGTCTCACTTGCCATAGTCTTTTTCTAATTATTGAAAATTACGTATTCTGAGGAATAAAAATATTTTTTTATGTAAATATAATAATTTTTGCTATTTACCTTACCGAGCAATAAAGCCATGACATTACAACGTCAATGCAAAATTGCGTAGACGTAATATAAAATGTAAAACAAATATACCTCCATGTTCACTGTAACCTGATTATAATGAACCCCTTAGAAGTTATGTCCTAACTGCCCCTTTATGTAAAGCAGTTCTCGATGACCGTCATAATTTAAGGGCAGAACTATTGCGGCAAGGAAGCAGAACTTGCAAATATTCAGGCCCTACGTGACGTATGGCAGAAATAGTAACGAAGAATAGAAAACCAAAACTTCCGCTTGTATCGCAAACTCCAGTTGCAAGCGGAAACAAACTGACTTCTCCTGCGTCTCTCTATCTGTCTCTCTGTCTGTCTGTTAGTGCGCTTATCACTCGAGAACCACCGTTCTACTCGGAATATGATCTCATGGTACTTGGAAGATGATGACGGCCAACCCAGCAGAGGACGAGAGTCGGTATGGGTGGTGGGCGAGTTACGCTAGGAATGCCGTTTGCCGATCAGCTTCTGGTGACTAACTTTCCAAGCGGCAACCCGACAATGATCTTAGGACAAGCTGACCCCTCGGTGACTTTTCGTAACTGTATTATGCCTCATTTTGGGACCAGTAACGTGAGTGTTTCTCTACACTTTCCACTCCTATGGCAGCATAATAGAGACAAATAATGTTGTAGAAGTAAAACAAAAATAAAATTTTTAAAAATACAGTTTATAAATTATATACATCAATAGTTGTACCCACGGCTCCACTCGCGTGGACTACAGAATTATTGTTAATTTTTTTTTTTATAATTGAGTTGAATTTTACTTAGTGTTAATCTTCTATACTCTATACATATTAAAAAACTCAACGTCTCTGTGAATTAAATGGTAAAAACGCGTATTAGTATTTCTGTTATACATAGATATATGCTACCGTGGATATTTTTTAGGTCTTTTTATTCTACACAATTATTTACTACAGGATATTGCTCCATATTTAACGGTTTAGACAGCGTATTGCGAGAGAGCGCGCTGGCGGCAAACATTTTTCCGACTTGATTCACTATTATCGTCACCGCTTATTCCTTATGTCACTTTACGTAACAAAATATATACTTAAACCTGGTCAGAGAACATAGCTATGAATTTAAAAAAAAATACACGTAAATCGGATACGTGGTTCTCGAGTGATAAGCGCATTAACAGACAGACAGAGATACGTTTAGATTTATAATATGTACAGATAAAAACATATTGAAAAGATCGTTGATAAAAATAAGGCATAGTTTGGCGATGGTGATCCCCTCCATCGACACATGGAATGTCCACTCCTGAATGGACAAGCCAGGACCGTCTCCAAGTTTGTCAAGCGGGTGAAGCAACCGCACGTACTGAAAAGTGCGCCTTGAAAGATGCTCTCAAGAACTCGCCACAGATATAGCAGGATAATTACGGTACGCTCTGCTACTTGTGGGAGACGTCGGAGATCGATTGTACGACTCGCTCCAATGTACGTGTTGTGCCGAGCTTACAGCAGAAGCAGAATAATAATTAAGGCAGCAGATGTTGTTGGTGAGTGTGTTCCTCGGAGAAGCGTGTCAATGACATTCCCTGCCGCCTTGCAGAGACAAGAAACGAGCCATATTGGACAATGAGGTGCTGGGTCGCCAGATGAAAGTAAGTAAGGAAGATTAAGATTTGGAAGGAGAAAAAAACATTTTATCTGTACTGTTGCTGCGCGTTTTATTTTCCCGAAAACAATTACGAACTACAGTTATAAGTAATAATTACAACCGTGCAGTATTTCGCAATTTGACATCGCTGTAGGACAAATATTTTTATTCCAGAAAATTGCATCTTTTTTTCTGAATAATGAAAAGTATCATACAATATAATATACATCACTGACTCGGCCTCGTAAGACGTAAATTGATGTAAAATTTTACAGTTTTGATTTCCGATTTTTTACTGTCGTAGTAATTCCACAGTTCAAATAACTGATAATAGCCGCTAAGAGTCTACAAAATGAATATGTGTGTAGAAAAATAAATAATTAAAGGTCGATATAACTGTGAGTTAAGAAATTAATTATAGTATATTTCAACTGTTTTAAGTATTTTCATTTTACAGAAATAACATGCTATGCGTCGGCTCAGTTGTAAAGTGAACCCATCGATTGCGAACGCCAGTGAAGTATTCCGACAGAGAAGTTCTCGTGAGTAGAATGCAACTCGCTGTTGAAATGAAAGGAATTTTTTATGTGCCCTCATTTTACCCACCTTTCCAAGATGCCTGTGCTCCATCTCTACCTAAACAACGTCCTCATAGCCGCAGACTCGCATCGGACAAGGCTTTCGGTCCAGCTTGGAGGCAGCATCCTGTCTTCCATCGTCAAACATCCTCGAAGGCGAGGAGAACATGCCTACGTTTCTCTTATCCGTAATTTAGCGAATGTTACGATTGCAACACGTAGAGCAAAGCCGCGCAGATGCGGCATAGCGACGAACCTGGTAACAACTAGGATCCTTCATAAACGTTGGTGTCCTATGAAAAAATTACTGTAGCTTTAATAGGAAAAAATTAAAAATACTCATTTCAGTACATTCCTTAACACGTAACTACAAATTAAAATGTTTACGCTTGTTTGAACTTAATACGTACATCTGTATATTCACATTCGGTATTAACGTTCCTACACATTTTGAATGCGAAGCATTGTATAATACATGTATAACAAGAAGTTTCTCATGTAACTAATGGGCCTACGTCCCTCTACACGGGCAAAAATAATTTTTAAGCAGTTCTTAAAAACTTATATGGTAGATAGGTATTCACGTCTCGTTGACAGAAATATAATTTATGAGACCAGAAACGTAGGTAAGAGAAGTGAGACTATTACAAATACACATGTGGCTTACCTGTAAGTCGTACCCAGGAAAACATCGTACCATAGGCTAGCTTGCAACCAACTGCATTATAAAAATCGGATTCGGAGCATTAACTTTGTATTTAATCTGTCTAATGTTTTGAATGATAGAGTTTACTAACCTAAGATGTTCGCAGGCCCAATATTTTTAAAATAAGTGTCTTGATATTACATGGCCTAACGTAGCACTACATGAGTGAAGAATTTCGTGCAAATATGTTATAGGTCCCTGCGGTTCGGAATAAAAAATTTATTTTCTTATTTGGTGCGTTCTTACAAATTTTCCTACACAAGTTTTTGTATGCGATGGTTCTAATATATACTATCAGCTAGAAAGTTTGGTTGAATTAACTAGATTCCTTAATAGATATGGCAAACCTAACAAAATATTTATATAGGCACCATTTTGAAAATAGTGTCTCGTGCAACTTAAATCGTTTAAATTNGTGGCAAACCTAACAAAATATTTATATAGGCACCATTTTGAAAATAGTGTCTCGTGCAACTTAAATCGTTTAAATTTACGTGGTATTCTCTAGCACTGGCAGTGTGCAAAATTTGGTGAAATTACTTAAATTGTTCCGGAAATACGGCAAAATATTCACCTTTCTCACCCGGCAATATTTTGCAAACCGGCCAGCAAAAGAGGATCTCTGAATGCATAATTGATGATTTGGTTAAATTATGTTGAATTTTAATAGCCATAACACAATAACCATTAAATAAGACCTCCCGCATCGAAAACATCCTAGTTTTCATACCCTAATGTNTTTAATAGCCATAACACAATAACCATTAAATAAGACCTCCCGCATCGAAAACATCCTAGTTTTCATACCCTAATGTCGCACTACATGCGTGCAAAATTTGGTGAGAATCGGTATATTGATCCTCGAGATATAGCATAAAACCTCAATTATTTCGTGTGACGATCTTCATAAATCGAGGAAAAATTTATGTTTCAACGCATTCGATGATTGCCANCTTCATAAATCGAGGAAAAACTTGTGTTTCAACGCATTCGATGATTGTCACAGATACAGTATGCAAATTTGAAATCGGTTTTATAGTTTCGTAGATATAGGAAACCCAGCTGAAGTGTTTTCATAACCGCCATTCTGAAAATAAGTGCCTCGCAAACTCAAAACATACAAATTAATATTACCTACCGCAGTTCAAATTATTCGCCAAATTTGGTGGGAATCGGCTCTTATTTTTTTTCGATATATGACATGAAATGTTATTTTTTCATGTGATAATATTCTACAAAATTGCTGAGAAATTAGGCTTTGAATAGACAAATTTGATAGTTGTAATAGATAACGCCGGCATAGTAAGTTAAATTAAGGTTTAAAATAAAATGTTTATGTGGTTACCATCATAGGAAGGTACCTTATCAGGATTAGCCATCAAACCCACTTCCCGCATTTTAAGAAACTCCTGACGCAAGTGGGACAAATGGGTCTCCGGATCATCACTGTACACAATGATGTCATCGATATAATTAAAAACAAACTTAAATTTATAATTTGACAATACGTGATCTAATACCCGGGACATGGTTTGACTGCCAATATTAGAGACCATGGGAATACGAGTGAACTCTAACTAACTCCACGGTGTGCTAAAAACAGTATATTTCCTGTAGGAAGGATCCATCAAACACTGGTGAAAACTATCATCGAGATCTAAAACTGAAAACACGTGGGCTTTACTCAGATGCTGAAGGGGGCGCAATCAATAGCGGGCAACGTAAAAGTGTCTTTGTGAATTTTCTTATTTACCAGTGAGTGATTCACCACCAAACGCGACTTATCGCTGTCGCTCTTGCGCGCCAAAAACCCGGGTGAACAATAGTCTGGCGTGGATGTAACAATAACACCAACTTTTAGCAACTTATCGACGATCTCCCGAACGTGCTGGAGATCGGAGAGGGGGCTGGGGGGCATTTGAACTGTCGGTCGTGCATCGGAATATCATCCGTCAAGGAAAACTTATACGGAACAACATCGCATTTCCCAGTACGCGAAGAGATGACGTCACTATACTCTTCGCTCAACTGATCTTATTTATTTTAAAACATTCAGTTGAACTCGTACCGTGTCAAGTAAAGATGAAAGCACTTTCGGTACCACGTCGACCTGATGTTCGGATGTTCGGAGCAAACGCAAAGGACAAATAGAATTCGTCCAAGTTAACTGACGCCTTAGTTTTCCCTAGGAATTCCAGCCTTAAAATGAAGTCATGGGAAAAGTCTCAAAAAAAANAAAAGGGAAACGTCTAGGAAAACCTACCGATTTCGAAATGTAAGTTCACAACAATGTTGCTCCTAACGACATCGCCATTGGCCACACACAAACTCTTCTCAGACATACACACGACACGCCCTTTGGATACGATCTTCGAATCCAATATATGTTAAAAAAAATTGTTACTCAAAACACAATGGGCAGCTCCAGTGTCTACTAAGGCCAAAAAATTCTTCTCCCCACATGTAATTAACACCGTACAGTCCCTAATTGTGAGCAGGACTTTACCTTTTGCCCGACTGGAAAACCCATGCCAATTTACAGTCAATCCTCGTTTACCGCCATTGGACAGGTCCTACGAAAGTGCCCGAGCTAGTCACAACGGAAGCACCTTCTTTCAGACATCGTACGCCTGCAGTGTTGACAATCCTTTGCCTCGTGTCCCTGAACAACACAGTTACCGCTCCGAAATGAAAAGCCGCNTTTAATAGCCATAACACAATAACCATTAAATAAGACCTCCCGCATCGAAAACATCCTAGTTTTCATACCCTAATGTAGCAGCACTACATGCGCGCAACATTTGGGGAGAATCGGTATATTGATCCTCGAGATATAGCATAAAACCTCAATTATTTCGTGTGACGATCTTCATAAATCGAGGAAAAACTTGTGTTTCAACGCATTCGATGATTGTCGCAGATACAGTATGCAAATTTGAAATCGGTTTTATAGTTTCGTAGATATAGGAAACCCAGCTGAAGTGTTTTCATAACCGCCATTCTGAAAATAAGTGCCTCGCAAACTCAAAACATACAAATTAATATTACCTACCACAGTTCAACTTATTCGCCAAATTTGGTGGGAATCGGCTCTATTTTTTTTCGATATATGACATGAAATTTTATTTTTTCATGTGATAATATTCTACAAAATTGCTGAGAAATTAGGCTTTGAATAGACAAATTTGATAGTTGTAATAGATAACGCCGGCATAGTAAGTTAAATTAAGGTTTAAAATAAAATGTTTATGTGGTTACCATCATAGGAAGGTACCTTATCAGGATTAGCCATCAAACCCACTTCCCGCATTTTAAGAAACTCCTGACGCAAGTGGGACAAATGGGTCTCCGGATCATCACTGTACACAATGATGTCATCGATATAATTAAAAACAAACTTAAATTTATAATTTGACAATACGTGATCTAATACCCGGGACATGGTTTGACTGCCAATATTAGAGACCATGGGAATACGAGTGAACTCTAACTAACTCCACGGTGTGCTAAAAACAGTATATTTCCTGTAGGAAGGATCCAGCAAACACTGGTGAAAACTATCATCGAGATCTAACACTGAAAACACGTGGGCTTTACTCAGATGCTGAAGGGGGGGCAATCAATAGTGGGCAACGTAAAAGTGTCTTTGTGTATTTTCTTATTTACCAGTGAGTGATTCACCACCAAACGCGACTTATCGCTGTCCCTCTTGCGCGCCAAAAACCCGGGTGAACAATAGTCTGGCGTGGATGGAACAATAACACCAACTTTTAGCAACTTATCAATGATCTCGCGAAAGTGCTGGAGCTTGGAGAGGGGGTTGGGGGGCATTTGAAGTGTCGGTCGTGCATCGGAATATCATCCGTCAAGGAAAACTTGTACGGATCAATATCGCATTTCCCAGTACGCGAAGAGATGACGTCACTATACTCTTTGCTCAACTGATCTTATTTATTTTTAAACATTCAGTTGAACTCGTACTGTGTCAAGTAAAGATGAAAGCACTTTCGGGACCACGTCGACCTGATGTTCGGATGTTCGGAGCAAACCCAAAGGACAAATAGAATTCGTCCAAATTAACTGACGCTTTAGTTTTCCCTAGGAATTCCAGCCTTAAAATAAAGTCATGGAAAAAGTCTCAAAAAAAAAAAGGAAACGTCCAGGAAAACCCACCGATTTCGAAATGTAAGTTCACAACAATGTTGCTCCTAACGGCATCGCCATTGGCCACACACAAACTCTTCTCAGACATACACACGACACGCCCTTTGGATACGATCTTCGAATCTAATAGATGTTTCAAAAAAATTGTTACTCAAAACACAATGGGCAGCTCCAGTGTCGACTAAGGCCGAAAAATTCTTATCTCCATAGGTGATTAACACGGTACACTTCCTAAATGTGCGCCGGACTTTACCTTTTTTCCCGACTGGAAAACCCATGCCGATTTCCAGTCAATCCTCGTTTCCAGCTTTGGACAAGTCCTACGGAGGTGCCAGAGCTCCCCGCAATGAAAACACCTTCTTTCAGACGTCGTTCGCCTGCAGTGTTGACAATCGTTTGCCACGTGTCCCTGAACAGCACAGTTACTGCACCGCACGGAAAGGCCACGTTGCTCGACCACCTGTATATGAGAAATGTGCCCGGTCGGCGCGGAGTTGCAGTCGCGGCCGGCTCATGCGGCAGGCGGAGAACACGCACGATACTCTCTCCAGGCTACAAGACGGCCTTGCACTTGCACAGCTAACTGACGTAGCTCACGAACATTACGTGGAACTGAAACCAGAGTGCATTGAGCGCGCACCTGCGAAGCCAAGTTATCTATAACAACACTAACCAGTTCGCGTTCTCTCATTTGTAAGCACAATGCGTCATGAAACGCGCATGTATAATCTACAAATTCATACATCGGCGTGATTTCTTCGCGGAGTAATTGCAGTATGAATCCCTCACACGCAATTGCTCTGGCTTTCAAAAGACTACCATCGGAACTAAAACATATGCCAGCGATTTCGGTCATTGCAATAAATAAATGTAAAATACCGATGGGTTCAAGGGATTTCTAAGGAGTAAGATTTTGCAACGCTAAAAGGAACAGTTTATCTACTTTAGGCGGACCATTGGTGACACTCACCGGGACCACGCACTGAGACGGTTGCGACATCGGACCTTGTTGACGCCACAAGCCCATCGCAGCTCGGCGAACCTCAGCTACGGTCATCGTTGCATCGGCTTCAAACTCGAGGTCCCGTAGTATATCCAACAAGTTCTTCTTTCTTGGGCGTGTAGATAAAACCCGACCTGAGCCATTCAATGCAACAAATATGACAATGCAGATATAAGAATATAGGGCAGAGTAGAGCAGAAACTACTTTGTCGTAGCAGAAATAAAATTGAGAAAAATAAAACAAAAACTATACATTAAAAAAAAATTATATATTAAAGCTTTGCAAGGGACCCCTGAGCTATCATACATGACATTTAAATATACGAAAGCATTACAATGAAAATTCTTTCTTGATTTATATAAAATTGATAAATCGACCACAAACTTGAATAACACAAATTGCACGAACTTTAAATAAACACATTATTAAATGCCAAGATGATTAAGACCGTTACTATAAAACTGACTAGATATGAAGAATACTTGAGTAACTAGAAAGGAAGAAAGCTTTTTAAGCCTCCGTTTCATGAAAAATGAACATACTAAAATCAAAATAAAAATGTTTGAGATTTCGGAGGAGGTAGTCAAACGACCCATCAATGCTCCAGCCGAATTAAAATGTTGCAGATTAAAAACTTTTAAAAATGTACGCGAGAGTCGTGGACACCAGAATTACTTAAACATATTAACTCTCGGGCAGTGAACATGAGAATACACAACAATGTAAAAACCGAGACACAAAGTTTCAGTTCAAACCGAGACAGAATTCAGGCGGGCAACCGAAATCACAATTTTGAAGGAAAAAAACTCTAGCATTACTGCTCACCCAAGACACAACAACTATGCCACACAAACACTAAAACATTCAAAAACAGCCCAACTAACACATAACATTTGTCTAGGTCTCACCATTATTTACGCCCTAATGCTCGCGTNAACATTTGTCTAGGTCTCACCATTATTTACGCCCTAATGCTCGCGTGACTCAGGTGAAAACACTAGATTTAAAATCATCCCCATCACGGCTTCGACGTCCTACATCACAAGTGTGGCAGTAGAACCACGTGGAGAATTCTTGCAGGCGACACGCTGAGGCGACGGCAGGGCGTAGAATAGGAGGAGATCGAGCCGTGCAACGGCTTAAATAAACTACGTGAATCGTGTAAGAAATTATGACGCACGTGCGGAGGGGAAATTGAGAGGGATGAACAGGGTTGGAAAGAGGAGGGGGGATTCGAGGCGAGCAAAGAGCACACCACACGCGTCGAGTTGAAAGCANATTACTGCTCACCCAAGACACAACAACTATGCCACACAAACACTAAAACATTCAAAAACAGCCCAACTAACACATAACATTTGTCTAGGTCTCACCATTATTTACGCCCTAATGCTCGCGTGACTCAGGTGAAAACACTAGATTTAAAATCATCCCCATCACGGCTTCGACGTCCTACATCACAAGTGTGGCAGTAGAACCACGTGGAGAATTCTTGCAGGCGACACGCTGAGGCGACGGCAGGGCGTAGAATAGGAGGAGATCGAGCCGTGCAACGGCTTAAATAAACTACGTGAATCGTGTAAGAAATTATGACGCACGTGCGGAGGGGAAATTGAGAGGGATGAACAGGGTTGGAAAGAGGAGGGGGGATTCGAGGCGAGCAAAGAGCACACCACACGCGTCGAGTTGAAAGCAAAGAAAATTCCTTACGCGAGAGGTGCTATCATCGCAGAAGGCAAAGCTTACGAGATCATCTTCCCGTCTGTGTGTGTATCTGTATGAATGTGTGAGTGTACGACTGTGTGTGTGACCACAAATAACCCTGACCCCCCAACCCCCACTCTATAAAAAAAACTATTAACTTATAACGCGTGAACCGAATTTCGCCAATCACGTTACCAATATAGTAATTAGTAATGACATCCGACTTCTGACTTTAATAGTTGTAGAGTTTTCGATCACGCCATGCCCCTTCTTTGAAAATTCCGACATTTTATAATGTACGGGGATGTCATACCTCGGGAAACATTCGATCGACTTACACATTTTGTATGTTGACGGTGTGTAATGTAAGCACTGAATTTAAAGGCGAATGTTCTTGTTAGCCCAACATTTTGAAAGAATTTACCATATGAAAAAAATTAAGATTTTACATTAAATACGGAGAAATTCTCATTCTATTCTAGCCAAAATTGGCACGTAAGTAACACTATGCTAGGTCATGGAAACTGATCCGAATCAAATCGAATAGGCACTTATTTTCAAAATGACGGGCATACAAATATTTTAAGTTTATTCTGTATATTTACAATACCATTCGGACAATTTAAACCATATTTCGTATGCTGAAAGTATATATTACAAGCATCATATATCCAAACAAATAACCATTTCCCCCGCCATCTTGTAAGATAGCACCACATGAAGAAATTGTATATTATTTAACATCTCGGGAAAAAAATTGACGTGACGGGAAACAAGTACTACTATAACAGATGATGCAAATTGTTATGTTTTGAGTAATAATATAGTTAATTTTAAATGACGGCTATATAGTAATTCATTTCATCACTTTAATGACGAAAACAATTAATCAATTGCAACCTAACTTTGTATGCAGGCTATATAAGTATTGCTATTATAAAATATGTCTACAAGGAATTACTTTTGTTCACCATTTAATGAGACTACATCAAATAAATAAATATATGCATATTTTATGTCATAACTCGGGAAACAATTAACAGATTCCCACAAAATTTAAGAAACCAGTTGTACTGCGTCAAGTGTTTAATGTGTTATGTTTTAAGGGGATCAGAAACTTATATTCAAAATGGTGACCATTTAGGTATTTTAACTTTGTGTGCTGTATAATTAAAATTATGTAATCAATTCAAACTTAACTTTGTATGCTGACAGTATATATTATAACTATCTAATGTATTTACAAGAGTTGTCTTTATTCCCCGATATTTTGAAAGAGAGCACCACAACGAAAACATTTATTTTATCGAAAAAAAAACATATTTATACTAAGTTTGACAAATATGTAGTACTACATATTACTACAGCAGACCATGTAAATTAATTCGTTTTAAATTTGTAAATTAATCATTCAAAATGGCGGTCATGTAATCATTTTAGATTAGTATGTCATATCTACGAAACTGCGAAAGTAGAGTGATTATCTGCATTTGGGGCCATCGGGACCAGGGACTGGAGCCCGAGCCGGCCGCCGCCATCTTGGTATTTTCAGTTTTCCCCCAAATGTTCCCTTTTTTTCCTTAAAATTTCCTTTTCCCCTCAAAATTGCCCTTTTTCCCTCAAAATTTCCGTTTTTTCACTCAAAAATTCCCTCTTTTCTTTCAAAAAACACCGATCACCTACAAAAACGAGCTGCAGAAATGCACTTTTCAAAGCATCGGAAGGATTTGGGAGTCTCGCTTCTCGAGGGTAGAGCAGTGGTGGCCATATTGGTTCTATAGGCATAGGATATACCAAATCGATACATGGTATCTGCGATCGAAGCCGGAGCCGACCATCAGCCATCTTGGTTCTCTTAGTCATTTTAACGGCTATGTTGGATGTCGGTGACCTTGACCTTTGTCCTTTACTAGAGTAACCCTAAACCTTGAACTCAAAAATATTCAAAAAGCCTTAAAAATCCCCAAAAATCCCCAAGTATTTATAAAAAATTTAATAACTTATTTCAAAAATTATTAAATTAAAATTTTTAACCTTAAAAACAAAAATTCAAAAAATATTTAAATATTGAATACATTCATAAAAGTCAGCGAGCATATTATATTCCTGACTACTACCACCATCTTGGATCCGGGTGACCGTGACCTTTGACCTTCACCCGGTCAACTTTGACCTTGAACTCCAAAAAAACGTCAAAAGACCAAACATTTCCTAAGAATTTGTAAGGAAATATTTAAAAACATTATTAGAAATTATTACAATTTGTATAATTTTTAAAAACTTACATTTCGGGTGGTCTTTCAAAGCACCACGTCCCTCAGACGAATGACGCCTCCAATCAATCACATTGTATTAACATACCCCTCCCTTTCTCCTTTACCATTACTCATTCTGTCAAATGCACTATACCTGCAATATTGTTTTTTTTAGTTTGTAACTTGTTTACATTTTCAACATCTAGGTGGCACTGATGACTCCGACCATCGTGTTAAATCCGTATGATCTTCACTTTGACCTCACATCTGTGACCTGGACCCCGTGCCCAAGACCTTGGATAACCGTTCGCCCAAAAAGAAAATCTAAAAACATTTTATAAAATTCCCAAAATCGAAAATAAATTGAAAATTAAACAATTATTAAATGACTTGGTTTTTTCATTAGTCTGTTGATTAACTTTGCAATACTTCCATCAGTAAGCACCGCAATCAGCGCTACAACCCTTAGAAATTCTCCTCCACAATCCACAGGAATCCATATCAGTCCTTCGATCAATCCCAATCCTTATTAATTTTCCTCCACAATCCTCCTCCGCAATTCACAGCAATCCGTGACAATCCTTCAATCAATCCCAATCCTTAGCAATCATCCTCCCCAATCTTCCTCCGCAATCCACAGCAATCCTTATCAGTCCTTCAATCAATCCCAATCCTTCGATAAATCGTAATCATCAGGTTAATCCCAATCATTAGATCAATCCCAATCTTCATGCCAATCCCAATTCTTCGATCAATCCCAATCCTTCGATCGATCCTTTGATCAATCCTTCGGTTTGTCCGCCACCCAAATGCTTAAAATTACATTCATTTTCTAACTACCTCCAAATTTGTACATGTCAACAGAATTAATGTTTTGTATGCAGTCAAATATCCATGGATTTTTATACTAAAGTCTTTATTATCATTCTATATGCAGATCTTTCCATACATGGTTCAGTGCTCATAGCACAATTTCAATGTTGTGAGGGAAAAAATAATATGGCACAAAAAATAAAAAATAAAGCGTATTATGTTATAATATTAATTTATTATTATTTTGTTACTACAATTTCCGAAGAACGCAGTTCATCACATCAAGCGATATATCGCCGATCTTTCAGTTGACTAATTATTGAATACATCTCGTCAATGTGCATGAGATACCCGCGTTTTTGATAGCCAATCAAATATCTGAGTCTATCAACAAGTTCATTCGGGTCTTCGTGAAATAGGCAGCCAGTATTCTCGGCGTCTTCTGCCTTCTTCATGTCGCTTGTTGCAGTAAATGTGTTGGAGAGGTGTGTCAGTGTATCGAGAAAATCGCCATCATTGTCTTCAGCATTATCACAGTCTTCATGTTCATTTTAATCAATGCTCTCTTCATGATCATCTTCACCTCCTGTTTTGTATTTAATATTAAATTTGCTTTTCTTTGTAGCAGGAGTTGTATGCTCATCAGTATTTAGAGCCGACGACCGTTTATTTTGAAGTTTGTCGACTTCACGCGAATTTCTTGCAAGTGCACATTCCACTCAAACGGATTCTGCTGCCCTCATTCTGTTTTTAGCATTAACTGTCTCACCATAATAGCCTGTCGCATCGGTACCCATCGATGCGACAAGAGGTATTGCCGGCAACACTTGCTGACTCCCAGTAGACGAATCCTTGCAGATCTCGGAATGTTCATTCAATGTATCTCCCTGCACAAACTGCATGGGACCAATGTCGTAATGCTTCATCGCGGGGAAAGGGCTCTTCGTACAAGGCCGTTCTCTCATGTCGACGAGCATTTCGACTATAAGTGAAAACTCGATCGCAGATTCGGAACTGGCGACAACCCGTTAGCGGTGACGCATGTCACGGCTGCATTATCGTTGAGGTCAAAGGCAGGTCTTTGTATTCGCAATTCATCTTCGTGGTATGACGAGAGAGCGCTTCCAAATCGATGTTCACCTCACGAGGTCAGAACGTCAAATGTCATTTGTTTCTATATAAATACTGTTATTCTTACATTAAACAGCTTAGCTTGTGCCCACAATAGGCCATCCACCATAAAATTCATATGTAAAAAATATGGGACCACTCTGAGAAAACCCACATACCCGTTCGGTCGAGAAGAAAATGCACAGATACGTACATAACAATATGTTATTTTAATGCACTTGTAGGCATATGTATATATCAATATAAAACATTAAAAATAATTGTATGTTCCCATGTTTATATATTTATAAACACATATATATATAATAAACTTAAAATAATTTTTATTTACATGTATATACGTAATTACGTACAAAATTAATGAAAATAATTTTATATTTACATATTTATATACATAAACACAGTTATGTATAAAATAAATTTCAAATGTTTTTATATTTGTATGTATACATAATAATCTGTGACTTTTCTTCTGGGAGGATGTCGGCTTGTGATTGATAACTTGGCATAGCGGACTCACATAGAAACTGACGTAGAGACGAGGCACTTGTGTGGTCAGTAGCGCAATAAGGCTCGCCCTATGTAAGGTTGTGCGATTGGCGTAAACGATGACTTTCATTTAACTGATTAGGCTGTTAGCCGCCACGTTTTTTTTTTTGCCGCTGCTTACAAAACTGAAAAACCAGCGAGTGGAGTCGGCTCTTCAGGGAACATGAGATGCCCCTGATAGTTTCTCTTCCCGATGTACAAGACCGATTTTAAACCCAAAGACTTATCGACTAGCGATTATACCGCATATTTTATGCCGCTCACTGAACTTATATTAATGGAAAAATTGCAAGACATGTTAAAAGTTTTGTTAACTTGATCCTGCTTTATTGTAGTTAACATTCATTCCTCAAACCACACCCGAGACGCTATTTATAATTTTTCTGTAATTTGCATGCCTTTAATATCTGCCTAGGTTGTAAGGTTAAGTCTCTTATTTGAGATCGCGTTTTACAGCTGTAAAATTTCCTTCTCTGTCGTAGCGTAACACACGAGATGCATAGTTTTGACTAGTAGCTTTAAATGAACATGTCACATTTATTGCGATCGTCAGGTGATACAGTCTCACTCGCTTCCAGCTGCTTCATCGCTAAAATGATGGTTGCAACGAGCAACTTTCTTAGTAGATTTATCAGGCACTTAGTGTTAGTTTGGCGAGCCTTCACTACACAGAAGTTTCCCATGTGTGACTTTCATGCAGAACATATGATGCTATAGTCCGTTCACGGTTAACTGAGCACTTAACACCAACCTTCGAAAAATGTCACTGCCCCTACCTGCTTTTATTTTAACTACTACACTGACTGGCGTGCGCTCTGTAAAGTTGGTAACGAAGCAGAGAAAGTAGTTCCATTTTCTAACGTTCAATAAAAAAGGTTAGGTAAATATTTGTGAATTCTGAAATTACTTATTATGTTTTTTAGTTTTTAGTACATACAATTCTAAAAATTATTAAATTGTTAAAATATTTACTTTTCTAATAATTTTAGAGTTTCACTTGACCGATGCGCGGAAGAAGTGATCAGGCATAGGTCAATGTTAATTTTTAATACAGCAGAGTAATACACAATTAGTATACAAGTAGTATTTAAGCAGGGATTCCAAAAGTGCTAAGTTTTCCGTGTACAGCCTTCATCGTTGTGCACAGCAGCACCGCTTTCAGCGACGGTGGTGAAACTCGGAACTTAATAATTTCCTAGTCTATTCTCGAAAAATATGTCGGTCAAATTTCATACTGTTTTCTAAATTATGAAGCTCAGCGTCGGTGATGTTTAATTAAAACTTTCTGACACTACGCAGCAGTTTGCTAAATTTGCTGATCCCTTGAGAAAAAAACCACTCCAAAAATGAGGAAGTTTAACTGCCAGGTCCATCACAATTTTAAGCATTTTGTAATCAGTACTTTAAATCTACGTCTCCCCATATTTTCTTAGCAGGAGCGTGGTGCATTTTAGATAGTATCTTGGACTGTGGACAAACTTAATTTGCTATGCACTTTAAAAAATAAATTATTTGATCTCTTGATAAGAAAAACAGCGCATTACAGCGAATATTCTTAGTAGTACAGGCTCAGGCAGTGAACTTAGTTTCGCTCACATGCATTTATACAAAAATTTAAAATTAGCCACACAAGCACCCACCTACACATTACAAACATGCGTGTGAATCACGTAAAGTATTAACAATACTAATTCCTAAGTCGAGAAAATGATATATTAGATTGGCATTTTTTTACTACTACTCGGTAGGCCGTAAGTCTAAAACTGTTTAACTGCGAGCTGTCAACGACTTTGATGCGTATTTCAGCTGCTAATGGATGCATTACTTTATTTATTGTATTCTCCATTTTTATAATCCTGTTTTTGATATTGCAGAATTTTCTCTAGTTGGTGTTTCTCTTTTGAAAAACAAACTACGCTAACGTTTGTGGAAAATGCAACACCGAGAAGGATAAGTGTGGTTGAAATGACCTTCATACCACATGTTAGGTACATGACAATACACAATTGATTACGATTACGGAACTGTACATAATCTCCGTCCTTCAGAATACAGTATGGTGTGAAGCCATCACGTCCTGCAATCAGAACCACTTAACGTCGTGGCATGGAATCAAAAAGACCTGGATATGTTCCTGGGGTATCTCCCTCAACGTGGTTTGCATGCGAGTCCACAAAGCATCAACAGTGGTTGCTGGAGGACCGTGACGAACAAGTCGCCGACCAACCATACCCCAGACATGTTCGATGGGTGACATGTCAGGCGAACGTGCAGGCCAGAGAAGTGATGGTACCCGTCGTTCATTGAAGAAGGCTTGTGGGTTCCTCGCCACATGTGGCCGGGCATTGTCCTGCTTAAATATGGCATGTGGAGTCGCCTGAAGGAGGGGCAGTACTTCGGGCTCTAAAACCTCCCTGATGTAGAGGTTGCTGTTCTGACAGCCCTCTTTTGAAGAAAACTACACTAATGTTTGTCCGCTATACCAGATTGGGGTCACCACGGTAGCGTCTAACACTTTTGCGGCTATCGCTGTGGGACAGGTTGAAGCGGGACTCGTCCGAAAACACTACATTTTCCCACTCAGCACGCCAGCGACGGTGTTCACGTGCCCATTGCAGTCTGGGGCGTTTGTGATTTCTGGACAATGGAAGCCAACGCAATGGCACGCGTGCCACCAGTCCAGCCCGCAGCAGACAGCGTCAAACAATCGAAGTAGACACGTTCACACTCGCTGCAGTGCTCCAGTGTCGAGCCAACCCTGTGGACGAGGCTGTACGGATCATGCGGACAAGATGGCGGTCATCAATATATTCCTATACAATAATTGTTTGTTTTAGTGAACTCTACCACCCCTCAATGTTTGTCCCATGATTTTAGAATCATCCTGTATATTGCACGTAACACTTATGACTACGAGCCAGCAAATACTGGAAGAAATATTCTGTGTTTTAAAATATGAACAGGATTACATGAACGCTGTTACTGAATGAAGTGTCACAGAAGAAAGCGTAAATGGCTATAAAGAAGAATTTTTAAACCTACGAAATACGTAGTTGAACAGACTGCATTTACAGTTTGTGCAACAAATTATGGATCCAATAGATGGAACATATTCATATTTGCTTTTAGTTTTATAAACATAATTTTTGTCGGCCAAGCAAGTTTTCGTCGTAGTACATAACGAATTCTACTAAACGTAATTTGTGTTAATATGCAAGCGGCCTGGACACTTCTAAAGGCATTAGGTTGAAAGAACAATACATTTTTACTTTATTAAACACAGAGAATTTGCCATCAAACGATATTTTCTGAATTGAAACACAAAGGCGTTGAAAACAGTTTACGACACGCGTTATTTGCCGACGCACGCAGCAGTCTGATTAGGCTGCATATTTCGCAGTAGCTGGAAACGAGTTGAAGTATTCAACTGTGGACGCGTGTGCGAGCACGGAGACGACGGAATATTCAGCGCGTGTATGCAGATTGCACGTCGGTTGTCAATGTCGCACCCTGCCTTCTCCCCTCTCCCCCCTCCGCAATATCAAAGCTGCTACATCCATTACCGTTAGAATACTGCCTTCCATGCCAGCGCTACACGCTCTGATCATTTGGGAAATAGGACACGTGAGTTATCGCGTTACCTGAGCCGATAGAAGTGACACAGGTTCCGAGCGAGCTGCACATCGTAGCCACGCGNACTCGTCCGAAAACACTACATTTTCCCACTCAGCACGCCAGCGACGGTGTTTACGTGCCCATTGCAGTCTGGGGCGTTTGTGATTTCTGGACAATGGAAGCCGACGCAACGGCATGCGTGCCACCAGTCCAGCCCGCAGCAGACGGCGTCGAACAATCGAAGTAGACACGTTCACACTCGCTGCAGTGCTCCAGTGTCGAGCCAACACTGTGGACGAGGCTGTACGGACCATGCGGACAAGATGGCGGTCATCAAACGCTGCGGTCACATTGCGTGGTCCAGTACCAGCTCGTCGCTGCGTACGACCCTGTTATATCTACTGGTGTCACACACGCATCACTGTCGTAGTATCATGCCCTGTACGAGACGAAATGTCGTGGTATGACAAACCAGTTTCCCGGAGACCGATCATTCAGCTCCGTTCAAACTCACTCACGTGCTGATATGACGCTCTTTGACGTCGACGAGGCATACTGGCACTTGATTTCACTTCGTTTGACGGCTCTTCGCTGACTGAGCTTGGCGTAGCACGGACCTTCCCGGTCACACAAGAGAGAGCGCTGCTAGGCCTACGTGTACGCCATCTCTCTGCAATCGTAATCACTTATTGCTCGTACACTGTTCTACACATCCTCCGAGTTTGGATTTCGGGCCATTAATTCTGGGTGTTGCAATGTTCACAAAAAAAAATGTAAATAGGACAGAAGCACAATGAAGGAAATTCTTGTATAGGTCAGTGAAATATTATTTCAAATTGTTTTTAAACCAATGTATTGCTGATGTTACAAAGTACATATTTACTAAACAAAATACGTTGAACCTCAAAACTGGCTGTGTTCTCAAAACGAAACACAAATTTGAGTTTATCTAAAACTTTCCTTGGGACATTATCTAAACTGCTGTTTCGAAATAATGGCTTTTTATTTTGCTGGCAGATTTAAAACCCAATTTTACTGAGTATGACAAACATTTGTCTTACTGTATGTTATCAGAGATCGGGCAGTGGAAACCTGTCGTTGTGGGTAAAGGTAATAATTATATATTTTTAAATTATAAGCCTATCACTCAACGTTGATAACACAATAATAATACAAGTTCAGTGGTGTCTGCACTATCAACAGTTTCGTGAAATAAGCGAATCCACCTGGCACCAGTACTTCTCGTACCCGAGCAACTTTTGTTTATTAATTTGGAATGCATCCATGGCGATACGTTATTGTTTCTTTGATATACAGAATGATTCTAAAATCATGGGACTAACATTGAGAGGTGGTAGAGCTCACTAAAACAAACAATTATTGTATAGGAATATACGGGCGGGAGTGACGCGTTGAGGCACAAACACAAAAATAACACATGAAATGCAACATATTGTTTATTTACAACGTCACCGCTAAATGCCTTTTTACAGCAATGTTTATAATAATTACTCAAAATTGCTGCCACCGACAGTAATGCAAGCTTGGTAGCGTCGGTGCAGTGATTGGCGAACAGATTCAAATACGCCGGGTATTTCACGCACGCCACCATTGTCAGCCAATCACGCCATATGCAGAGGTCGCCAAGCATGCGTGACTGTTGGTGGATGCATTTCCAGCAACTTTAACATTTGCTGTACGGAATGACTCGTTAAGTATGCTGCTAATGAACATTTTATGTATCCGTTATGTGTTATGCTTTTGTGTTTGTGCCTCAACGCGTCACTTCCACCCATATATTATACAATAATTGTTTGTTTTAGTGAGCTCTACCACCCCTCAATGTTTGTCCCGCGATTTTAGAATCATCCTGTATATTGCACGTAACACACTAACGACTACGAGCCAGCAAATACCGGAAGAAATATTTTGTGTTTTAAAATATGAACAGGATTACATAAATCCTGTTACGAAATGAAGTGTCACAGAAGAAAGCGTAAATGCCTAGTAAGAAGAATTTTTAAACCTACGAAATACGTAGTTGAACAGACTGCATTTACAGTTTGTGCAAAAAATTATGGATCCTATAGATGGAACGTATTTATATTTGATTTTAGTTTTATAAACATAATTTTTGTTGGCCAAATAAGTTTTCCTTGTAGGACATAACGAATTCTACCAAACGTAATTTGTGTTAATATGCGAGCTGCATGGACACTTATAAAGGCATTAAGTTGAAAGAACAATACATTTTTACTTTATTAAACACAGAGAATTTGCCATGAAACGATATTTTCTGAATTGAAACACAAAGGCGTTGAAAACAGTTTACGACACGCGTTATTTGCCGACGCACACAGCAGCCTGATTAGGCTGCATATTTCGCAGTAGCTGGAAACGAGTTGAAGTATTCAACTGTGGACGCGTGTGCGAGCACGGAGACGACGGAATATTCAGTGCGTGTATGCAGATTGCACGTCGGTTGTCAATGTCGCACCCTGCCTTCTCCCCTCTCCCCCCTCCGCAATATCAAAGCTGCTACATCCATTACCGTTAGAATACTGCCTTCCATGCCAGCGCTACACGCTCTGATCATTTGGGAAATAGGGCACGTGAGTTATCGCGTTACCTGAGCCGATAGAAGTGACACAGGTTCCGAGCGAGCTGCACATCGTAGCCACGCGTTCAAAAGTTAGCCGCGCGTTTATTCATCCACCCCATCTCTAATCACGTTATGAATGTATTATAACTAGTTACTGTCCAGGCCATGTCACGTTTCTGCAACATAGTCGCGAAACAATTTACAAAAAAAAAAAAAAAAAAA
>NQII01005625.1:0-46555 GCA_002778355.1 Clitarchus hookeri | reverse complement strand
GTTTTGAAGCACTATAGTTACCTTTTTTTCTTCCAGCCGTTTTTTAATCCTTTAACCATTATTTTTTCAAATAAACATCGTCACGTGAGTGATGAACACGGTTTGCGTATTCCACTGCACTATAAGTCGACATCTAAGGCCGAAATAAAAAAATATATTTATAGAATATTATTCCAAAGGAGAGGGCTTCCGAAAGTGCTGACTTTGCAACGAATAACCTACAAAAGGCTGTTGGAATAAACCTTAGAAAAAATTCACTGCTCCTACCTGCCTTTCATTTAAACGGGCGCACCGACTGACGTGCGCCCAGTAAAGTTGGTAATGATGGAGGGAAAGTAGTTCCTTATCTTAACGTCCAATAAAAACTGTTACGTAAACATTTGTGATAACTTGAATTATTTATTTCGCCTTATGATTTATTTTAATGCATCAAAGATTAAAAATCATAAAATTTGAATAATAATATTATTTTTATAATTAATTTACGGTTTCATCTGATCGACGCCTGAGTGAAATGATGAAGCCCGTGGCAAAGTTAATGTTACATCAGGCGGAAGAATACAGAACGTGCCTACTAAAGTGCTCAGTTTACCGTGAAGAGCTTATAAAAGGCTGTGCATAGTAAAGTGAGCGCTATTGAAATTAGCCTTTAACAAATATCACTGCCCGTTACTACATGCATGCCACAGTACACGCGGCCGCGGTAGTGTACTTGTTAGAGCACTCACCTCCCACCGAGGTGAACCGGGTTCCATTCCCGGCGGAGCCACTCTCGGATTTCCGCACGTGGGAATTGTTCCGGACGATGCCTCTGGTCAGCGGGTTTTCTCGGGGATCTCCCGTTTCCCGCGCCCCTTCATTGCGGCATTGCTCCATACTCATCTCTCTCCATCGGCATCGGCTCTGAAGACATCTATGTCCGGAGCCGCCCAAATCTCTTCATTCACTCACTCACGCTACAGCCAGTACATATTGGCATGCATTCTCACAGTTAAATTGGCAGCGTGTTAACAAAATATGTTCCAACAATAAGCGTCGTTGATTGAGAGTATAATGTTTCAATTTATGGCCACTGGAAGTTACTGTTTCTTGTTCTGTAAAAATAACGCTTTTTTTCTCCCCTGAAAATTCCCCGGTCTCACTCTGATAGCAAATGAATGAAGTGAGGCGGCTCACGACAATGTTAATTTTACATTTGGTGGGAGGATACAAACATTAAAGAAAAGTAGATCCTCGGCATGGCTTTCAAAACAGCCCAGTTAACAGTGAACCCCCTATCCCTAAATGCAGCCATTAACAGTACCGTGATCTCGCAACATTGCGTAACAGCATTCCTACGCGAATCGTACTACGGGAACATTTTTGCATTAAGTTACAATAAAAATATATTTAAAATCATGTAAACATTAAAAATAATTTCAAACATCTAGTTCGCTTTAGACACGTCAAAACTTCATTCATAGGTCTTCCATACGAACGCGAGGGAATGATCATGTCGTGATATGTGTAACATAGGTTAAGTCACTCCTGTCCACAGAAACCCCCTCCCCCCCCCAACCGTCGTTGATGAACAAAATACAATTTTCCGTGCGATTACTTGTATACGTATAGTTACCATCTTTGGGTACACTTTGTATTCTCTAATGTTCCGATTTTGTGGTTGCCCCTAGGTAATATTTTTATGAGTCAATATATTTATGGTACAATAAGTCATAGCTTTGAATTAAAAAATTTACTCATAAANATATATGCACCCATGTTTGTCTTACGTTCGTACGTGTATGTAGAAGCTTCGGGAATTAACGGGAGAAATTGGCCGAAATAGTATTTTTTAACTAACAGTTACGTTTCTTAGTAATGCATGTCAAATTATTCCATTAGAAATTATTGTCACTAAGTAACGTAATAAGAAAAATTAACTTAAGAGATCCCGAGTTCAATCGACGCCAAAGAAAGCTTAAAAAAGGAAAATAATAAAATATTGTTATTGTTTCCACTGAAAGGAAATCCCACCTTTAAGCTCGTCTTCCACAATGGAATGGCCTGAGAGCAGAGCATTAATGCTGCAAATTACGTAACCGTAGACGTTACGTCTGAATACAAGCAAATACACTTAAAACAACAGTCAACCATCAGTACGGTATACGGAATGATCCACTATCCAGTAGGCCCACAGGTTTATATACGCAATAGAGGGAAGGACGTTAACTGTCGACATGTTTTACGTAATGCACTGCGGTATATTTTTCGACTTGCCATATTTATTATAGACGATCGAGAACATATTTTTCCCCATACGGTGATGTCATTTAAGAATACATTAATTTCACTTTGATCCCTCGAATTCCAAAGAATCTAAAAGCGTTATACAGAGGTTTTAGCGGAGCACATATAAAATCCTAACACAGTGAATATTGAACACAATTAATTTTCCGTCGCCTAATTGTATTATTTCGGCTACAAACAACATAGTTAGTTGATGTATAGTTGAGAAATAGATAAGTTTCCATAAAGCAAACGCTTGATAAAGAGGAAAAGTGTTATATTCGCTTCCTTGTCAGCCTACTTCCCGAAGGAAAGAGAGGCTCATAAGATCATTTTACTGTATGTGTGTGTATGTACGTGTGTGTGTATGTGCGTGTGTGTCCCTCAACCCTTGAATTTTTGAACGCGTCAGCCGAATTTCACCAAACTCGGTACATATATACGTGCAATTATTAGTAATAACAGATGACTTATAATTTTCGGCCATGCCGGGCACTTACTTTCTAAATGACGGTCATGTTGATATTAAGGCTGGTAAATCATATCTCTTGAACCATTCAAACCGACTTTTATCAAATTTTGTATGCTGGCAGAGCACCATGTTTACATCAAATTTTAAAATAGATATTGTTGTTAGTCCGCAATTTTGGAAGTTAGATTCAAATGAAAAAAGTTCCGATTTTACATTATATCTCGAAAACTATCAAAGAAATTTTCACCAAATTTAGTATGTAAGTAATAAATTCTACGACAGACAAGACAAACGTTAGTATTTTAACTTGATAAGGAACTTATTTACTTAATGGTGGCCATACGATTATTTTAGGTTTATTTGTTATAATTACTATACCATTTAACCTGTTCAGACCAATGTTTTATACTGAAAGTATCTATTACAATTATAAAACATGCTAACACACAGCCACTTTTGCCAGCCATTTTGTGAGATAGTGCTACGTGAATAAATCAAGTTTTTATGTCATATCACGGTAAAAAATCAACCGATTCCTACCAAATTTGTCAAACCGGTAGTACTACGGCAGATAATGTAAAAAGGCAAGTTTTAAGTACGTCAGACACTTACTTTGAAAATGGCGTCAACATAGGCATATTAGCTTAAAATGCTATATCGTCTTAACCATGTAATCAATTCCAACTTAAAATTGTATGCTGGCGGTAGATGTTATAACTATCACTGTATCTGTACGAAGCATGATTTGTCCACCATTTTATAAGATAGCACCACGAATATGTAAAGTTTTTATATCATATCATGGAAAACAATTAACCGACTCCTATCAAATTTTAAAACAAGCAGTACTCCGGCAGATTATGCAAATAAAGGTATGTTTTAGTTCGTCAGGCACATATTTTCAAAATGGCGGACATATATCCATTTCAGCTTAGAATACTATTTCGTCGAGTCCATGTAATAAATTATAACTTCTATTTGTATGCTGGCAGTATATATTAAAAATATCAATGGTATCTACACGAAGCATATTTTGTGACTCCATTTTGTAAGATACAACTATTTGAACAAATAAAGTTTTCATGTCATATCTTGGGAACCAATTCACCGATTCCTATAAATTTTTTGCAAACGAGTAGTACTGCGACAGATTATATAAAATAGAATGTTTTAAGTATGTCAGACCTTTATTTTCCAAGTGGCGGACAGATAGTCATTTTAGATTAGAACGCTATATCGTCGAAACAATGTAGTCAATTTCAACTTATCTTTGTATGCTGGCAGTAGATATTACAGATATCAGCTGTATCTACACGAATAATATTTTATCAGCTATTTTGTAAGATAGCACCAAACGAATAAATAAAATTTTTATGTCTTATTTCGGGAACTAATTGACACATTCCTGCCAAATTTGGCAAACAAATAGTACTGCGACAGATAATATTAACTGGTATGGGCTGTCCATGGTAAAGTGAGGACTTTTGAAAACCCTCTCATTTGGAATCATAGTAAATAAATATGTTTTATATTAGTATTGGACGTTAACTTTCGAGTTAGGTGGAATATATACACAGTGGTAATTACTTACATGGCAATATTTATTTAAAAAGGTTATTACAGGATTTAAAAAATGGCTGCAAGAAAAAGTAAATAGGGCGTCAAAAGTGCTCAATTTACTGTGAACAGGCTATATATTCTAATAAGGTAAAACACCTCATTTCAAAATGGCGGCTTTATGGATTTTATTACAGAATATTTTTTTCTTAAAACACATTTAAGAAGTTTTGTACTTTAACTATCTAGACACATAATGGTTAGAGATGATGGTTTATCGCGGCAAAAGTTGACTGCTAGGATTTAACGTACTGTGCAGATGTCCAACAGATTTCTTTCCTTATTGGCTTTCATGCATGTATAAAGCTACTACCCCAATTCACCGAGCAAATGAGGATTCTGANCAGATTTCTTTCCTTATTGGCTTTCATGCATGTATAAAGCTACTACCCCAATTCACCGAGCAAATGAGGATTCTGATACCAAAAGGCAGAACGTTTGTGATTGGTCTGCAAACAACTTAGCCAAGTAAAAACCCTATTCATCCAATCATGAAAGAATAAACTAGTTAGAGTGTTATAGAAAATATGTTGGCTCAAAAAAAACGTTCGCGATTTTCCATCATCTCTAATAATGAGATACCAGCATTGCAGATAGTTATTTTAATGTTACTAAAATTATGGTTGCGCAAGCGTCTAAAATGGCGTAGCACTGTGGGCTTCGCGAGAGAAATCGCAACGGCGTCCCGCTGAAGTGTGGCGCGTGCGTTGTGGTCGTATTTGTAAACAAGGGAAAAATGATGAGGGCGGAGGGGGGTGGAGGTGTCGTTTTACCACCTCTCCCCCCGTTCAACTCCACGGGAGTACTCATCACACATCGCGCGTCAGCAAATTACCCTTCTCGTGTACACCCGGGCGGCCACATCTCGTATGCGATAAACACCTGCTATTAACTGCGTAATGAACATATATGAAAAAACAGATTTGCAGTGTTAGACGTGCCTCTCGATTGCTTCCAAAACGGACGTTTACTTATCATCTCCAGANATGAAAAAACAGATTTGCAGTGTTAGACGTGCCTCTCGATTGCTTCCAAAACGGACGTTTACTTATCATCTCCAGAATATACTGGTGGCTGAGGTATCTGCAGCAGAGCATTACGTATATTTACAAGTCACCTTGGGCGTATCCGATTTCGCGAGGGAGGGAGAGGTTTTTAATAAAAACAAGAGAGCTAAATTTAATTTATAAATATATTCATAATGCTAAAGAAATACACACAACCTTTTATAATACTGTTGTTAACCCTTATTCTTATCAAAAATAGCATTATTAAATGCCAAACTTAATTTAAATTAAAGCCTTTCCCGGTCTTTACACATATTTACATATANTCAAAAATAGCATTATTAAATGCCAAACTTAATTTAAATTAAAGCCTTTCCCGGTCTTTACACATATTTACATATAACACGATTCACACGTATACGATCAAAATGTCTATTGACATCATTACAAATGTGTGCTGCTCACGCCTCGAGCCCTAATTAACCACAGTCCAGCCAGCTAGTCAGTCTCACCCTCTAACACTCGCAGACTACAACTCACTTCGTATTCGCTCATCGCTCCGATGATACCACACGCCTGGCACTAATGGCCATCCACGTCTCCAGACACTCTACACAGAGGCATGGCCGTGGCTTACATATAGCTGAGATGGCCTGGCCCAGAAGGTTCCTCGCACCTCACGTCGGGTTGAGTTGGACGTGGGGTGATGACCAGAAAATTCGTGCGGTGACTACCCAAGATATTTGTTCTTCCCAGGTCGGGAGCGGCATCAGTCCCGATAGCCTTATCGTGGCACGTGTCAGTGTTACGCGGCGGACTATCTGACCGTACTCATCCGGTTACCGGTGATGTCCTTGTAGTCATGTGCTTNTTCTTCCCAGGTCGAGAGCGGCATCAGTCCCGATAGCCTTATCGTGGCACGTGTCAGTGTTACGCGGCGGATTGTCTGACTGTACTCATCCGGTTACCGGTGATGTCCTTGAAGCCATGTCTTCGCACGACCAAGGGGGGATGGTTAAGGGAAAGGACACGGAGTGGCTGCATGTATGGCTGTAATATCCGTTTACTACTAGGTAGCATAAATAAATTTATTATTTTTACTAACAAAAACTATTTATTACTCTTACTGAGTTTTAAAACATAACATACCTGTAAATAAAAATTAATGATTGCGAATGTGATGGTTTGCCATATAAAGTTGCAAGAACAGAGGTTCCTTTCTCTGTGAAAAGTTCCTCTCGTAAACGTACAGACATTCATGACAGTACTATTTCACGTGTATGCTGATTTCAAAATATTTATTAAGAAAAACACATACATCTAGACTTAACCCGGAGAAGTCATAATTTAGAGTAACGAATATATAAACAGGCTATTACATGGTACAGGGCTGTGCTATTTTATGTTTCTCAAAGAATTATATATATATATATATATATAGTAAAATATTTTCAATTGTTGCGTTTTTTGAGTCTATTGCGCAAAGAAAAATCTCCTTTATAATTAAACGCCTGTGATTCTTAGCATGTAAAAGAACTCTTTACCCAGTGCGGACTCTAGACATTTTTCAGGGAGTTGGTGGGCCTGGCTTACTTACCTCCGTTCTACAGGATGATTCCAAAATCATGGGACAAACATTGAGGGGTGGTAGAGCTCACTAAAACAAACAATTATTGTATAGGAATATATGGGCGGGAGTGACGCGTTGAGGCACAAACACAAAAATAACACATGAAATGCAACACATTGTTTATTTACAACGTCGCCGCTAAATGCCTTTTTACAGCAATGTTTATAATAATTGCTCAAAATTGCTACCACCGACAGTAATGCAAGCTTGGTAGCGTCGGTGGAGTGATTGGCGAACAGATTCAAATACGCCGGGTATTTCACGCACGCCACCATTGTCAGCCAATCACGCCATATGTAGAGGTCGCCAAGCATGCGTGACTGTTGGTGGATGCATTTCCAGCTACTTTAACATTTGCTGTACGGAATCGCTCGTTAAGTATGCTGCTAATGAACATTGTATGTTTCCGTTAATGTGTTATGTTTTTGTGTTTGTGCCTCAACGCGTCCCTGCCGCCCATATATTCCTATACAACAAATGTTTGTTTTAGTGAACTCTACCACCCCTCAATGTTTGTCCCGTGATTTTAGAATCACTCTGTATACAAATGTCTTCAGAATCATCCTGTATGTTCGCCTTGGGCCTCAATCACAGCGTGGAGTACGGTTTATTATACGCGGGTTGGGAACAAAACGACATCCCTTGTCAGAGAGTTTAGTATAGGGAAAATATCTACTGTAAGTTGCGTGGTGTTCCAAAGAGGCCGCTTTTAAGCCGGCGGTAAATGGATACATTTCAATGGTTAGCGAAGAAAAGTATGTGTTTGGTTCAAAACGCGGTATAAACATGCCCGTGTCAAAATATCGTAAATATTATGCATGCCCCTAATGGCAATGACAAGCATAGACAGAAAAAAATATACGGCTGTGTTTGGCGTTAAGCTTTGGTGAACACACTTTTATTAGTAAAAACAGATGAAACGATGTGATGGACGAAAGAAAAAAACTATTCTCATCAAAGGGATTTTTTAGATTCCGTTGTCATATTTACATAAAGTAACTATTAATCAAGTCTATTTTAAATGTTTTTACGACTGATTACTAAACGGGTGGACATATTTTGTTAAATTTATTTATAGTGCGAAGAATAACGTTTGTCCTTTACAAACGTTCTGAGAAAAAAAAAACAGAACATTTTACACAATTATATTTATTTTATGAAAATTGCAAATATCCCATTTATTTACATAAAAAAAGAGAAAATCCGGTACACATACAACACCAAGGCGACGAATATATATATATATATATATTTTGCTATTGTGTTAGCATTGAGCTTTACAACCTGAGTGGAATGAACCCTACCTGGAGTTCCACCAACTTTTGGGTTGCCAACTTCATCATGCAATTATTGTGGTAACCTTCAAGTTATGTTGCCTTCATATTTCGCCATTTATTGGCACTGATGTATGCTATGGTTATGTAACTAACAATAAGCCTGTACGGCCATCATGCAAGGAGTTTGTGGTCGACATGCTTGCTTCGGTACTTTTTAAATACGTTTTATTCAAATACTTCATTTTAACTTCACCTGTTTTTATTTATAATAATACAATTCTGGCAACTCTGCAATTATGGATTACTACATATATTATCTGCTGAATATTCAAAGCGAACTTCTTGAATTGAGATGCAATTGCTAATTATTTGGAAATAATTGAATGACACTGAAGGACTGGCGTATTTAGTGTGTTGTACTAACTACCAGCTTTGGTTAGGAAATTGAAAATTAGTCGGCCAAGAGGTATGTTTTTTTTCTTAAATTCATTGCATTTATTAACACGTATAAAACCTTAATTTACAAAAGAATAGTATTAAAGCAAAACGAAAAATAATAAATAAAACGTATTTTTTACTGTCTGGTATTTTTTTTTTTTTGTATTTTCTTTCCGGATCTTCAGGAATGAAAAGATTTGCTTTTTTTCCTGCGCATTTTCAGAAGCTCAGTAAACTGCGTCCTCAGTGGGAAAAGTAAAGGACTTCCGTCTACGATGGCGGCCGGCCGAAATCGTCGAGAGTCGTTCAGACTACACTTACGGCACTTCACTTGTTTCCTCTGCGCTTCTTCAAATGTTTGCAGATAGAATGGGCGCACACTTCACGGAGGCTCGGGCTCGCTGAAACATGAAAGCTTCTTCCGTTCTCAGGCGACTCGAATTGCAGGGCGTTAGTCCTATGAAAATGCCTGCTCAAAATGATTCCACAAGAGCCGTACACCCACATTGAAGAATACACCATATTGAAGAATAATTCAGTGTACACGCAGGGATACGTTCATGAACACACCCCTAACAAACCTTACACGTTTTGTAGTAGTAAAATAAATTAATGGCATGCCAAAACGCAATCAACGGGCGATAATTAAGCATTATACTCGTCAGTGCCGGAAAATAATACGCTATACTATTTGCCCCGTACAAATAACACGGTTTGTTACCCTCGGGTGTATGTAATTTGATGACTGCACCTTATTTTAAATATTAAACAAACTTGATAGAAAATGACGAAAATCAATAAAGATGTTTAGAGCTGCGTACTAAAGTTAGCTAACTCAATGCACGGAATTTTATTTGACTTGGTGTTTTGAGGCATACTAAAAACAACAAAATTTATATTTGAAAGTGAAACATTTTTTTGGTGTCCCGCTATGTTTGTAAACTACTACATCCTATATAGGTAGTTCACGATAAAGTGAGCACTTTCGAAACCCTAGTTACATTTTTACTTTCAGCCATATTTAATACTTTAACAACCTTTTTGAATAAATATTGTCATGCGAGTAATAAACAAAGTGTTTATATTCCACAGCACTCAAAAGTTAACGTCTAAAGCTAAAATAAAATATATTTATTGACAATTTTTCCAAATGAGAGGGCTTTCAAAAGTGCTCACTTTACTGTGAATGGGCTATAGGAGTTTATTCCACGTGGTACGTGAAATCGCGTGTTCGAATTACATATATATAGACATACTAAATACACACTCGTACTTAAACTGGAGAATGTACAAACATTGATAACGATATTTCCTTTCTAGTTTCAACATAGCACGTAATATCATAAAACTGGGTCATATTTCTCTTAGGTAAAATACAGTTCTTGGATTTTTGTCGTTGCTACGTGGAAGTGATTTCACCACTGGAGATGATCTCGTGGCCAAAGTCACGAGAACTTCTTCAGAAAACGAGTATACGTGTTTGACTCTGGGGCAACCGAAGGACGCGTTTGTCGTTGTTAAAAGCAGATAATGTTGGTTTCACATGCAATCCAAACCTGGTTGGAGGGTGCGTTTAAATGTCCAATTGAACAGACAAAACATTACACAGCTTATCAATAGAATCAATCTATAGTCGATGGTTCAATTTTGTAGTGACCAGTTTCGTAAACTTCTCAGGTGGGAATGTGAATGGAAAGCCAAATCCAGAACAGTCGTGCAGCTTTGCCTACTTTATCTTAAATATATCCCACTTGTGTCGTTGGCTCTAATTTGTACGGGATATGTGGTCTGTAATAAGCAACTCATAAATTGGCAGAGACGTAGTCGTTTACTGCGAAAGGTCGGACCTCAGAAAGTAAATTATATGGTAATATGAAGTGCCGTGTAATCCTATAATTTCTATTTAGTGGTCAATGAACATCGTCCATGTACCTTACTAAAGAAAAGAGGAGGTTGCCAGACTTTCTCTGTCTTTCAATGCAATATTCTTAGTAACGGACAGTTCGCGGTTAGCGGAATAATTTTTAAATCTGTACTTTAATTTCTTTTTTTTTTTTCTGGTGCCGAGTTTGTTTACTTCTATAATACGTAACACTATAAATGGCATTGACTCGATCGCTTTATTCATGCGTCGATCAAATAATACTGTTAAATATTGAATAAGGTATTAATATGCTAATCCTAATTCCCATGCTCCAAAATTATAAGAGAAAGTAAATAAAATAAATTTGGTACCTATAAAATTGTAATGCCTACACATTAAATAAGGCATTATGTAATGGAACAACTTTTCTTTCTTTTTTACTGCCAGCATACTAGTCAGTGAGACGAATAAAATATGTACATGTAGGGATCGATTCAAAATGTTGTTTTAATAAAGCCTAAATTAACCTCGAACCAGCTACAGAAATAAATTAATAAAATATTTCATCCTTAGTTGCGTTTCGTTTCAAATTCGTCATGCATTTTGTCATTCGGTCTTCGTCGGAGTCAGAATCGTCTTCGCTGGTTTGCTGTTTCCTATGTTTCCTCATTCCTGAAGATTTACCTGTTACACTCGCTTCTCCACACCTGCCAACCTTAACAATCAAAACTTAAATGTCACATTTGAACGACTCCTGACAACGGTGTTGTTAGCTGATAGCGTAAATGATATTATTATCTTGTTGCGCAGTCCTGGAGCATGTATTTATTATTATTAATCGCCGATATCCCAGAAGAATAAACGTGTAAAAACAATTGTACGACCGAGTTCTAGTTTATTGAAAAGTGGGTTTAAAAACATTCGTTAAAACGTAATATAACCCAAGATATAGAAAGATTATTAATACACTTAACAAATACATTGATGAAAAGTGTATGTAAAAACTGATAAGTAAATATCTTGATAAGAGTAATGAATATGTGAGGTGAGGTGAGAGATTTGGGTGACTCTTAACAACGAGGTCTTGAGAGCCGAAATAATGAAAAGGCCTGTGTGCGATGAGCAACTTACATTAATGTTAATCATATGCCAAAAATTATTAATAACAAATGAAGGACGTATTTTGGAGCTTGTAGAACTATCATGACCGCCAGTGTATGCGAGCGTTGTATTACTTAGCAGTGGACGCGTGTATGGGTGCATCGGTATCCCTTAGGAGAACTGTGGTACTAACTAGAAGAATAGGCGTCTTCTACGATGCATTTTCAAGTAATCTCTTAGGCCGGTATTACCCAAAGTATGGGTCGCGACCCACTGGTGTGTCGCAGAATTAAACTTTGGTGGGCCCCGAAGAATATAATTTCATACATAAACATATGCGTGAGNTAAAATACTACGCAGAGTACGCAGTGAATGCGACCCCCGCCGCCGCGCCGCCAACCCCGCGGCTCTCTACTCGCGGCCAAAATGATTTTAAACTAAATTAGTAATATAACACATTGTGTAAAGCTGTTTGATTAGGTATCTTTGGCATTAAAATTGTTCTTTAATACTTTAACCTTTTAACAATTTTATTAAACCTACTACCCTTCACTTCCTTACGCTACGTAAGAAGTACAATGTGAACATGATGGAACAGCGAAACGGTAAGTTTCTCGCATAAGGCATTAAAGTGGGTCCTGAACTTTGGCATTTTTTTTAATGGGTCGCAGTTCATAGAACTTTGGGAATCATGTCTCAGGCAATGGATCCATTTGGTGGCTGTTACGGAAAACTAGAATGATTTTGTAGTAACAGTTCGCTCCAAACCAAGCTATTAAGTAGGATTATTATAAAGTGAAAGTAGATACGAAGCTAGTTGATTCATCGTGCAAAATTACAAATAGAGCATACTATAACTTAAAACCTACAATGTACTAGGACAGGTACCGTTTAGGAAAATTCGACATATTCATGTAACTTTTTTTTTATATTAACTAGCAACTAATTTTATATAAACTAGCTAATAGTTATAGCAGTATTTTCATTGAAATGAAATCTGGCTTTTTGAAAATATGTGATTAGTTAATATTTATTTGTTTAGGAAAAGAAAGCTTTAAATAAGATGCGTTCCCGGCAGAAAGTAAATCAGCACGTCATGACACGAGTTGTGACTTTCTTTCTTGTAAACTTCTCTCCTGAGCGTTGTGACATAAATTCTATAATAAATTCTTATTTTTATAATGTTATGGTTTTTATGTAATGTTAATTAGTATCAGCTCTTCCTGTAGACGATATAACTAGACTTTGGATAACATTAATTTGAGCCCGCAATGGAGCGTCGATGAACTAAATAGGATAGGTTTAAGATAGATTTACAACACAACAATTTTGCGTTAAAATATTGCGTTAAGACGTGTTCAGAGGAACTGAAAATATGTTATCGTATGTGATGGTTTCCAATTTAACTTAGCACGTGCCCGGTGTTGCGATTTCCTGAAGCGTTACACCGATGAAAAATAAATGTTAGACGGAAGCAAAATTTACAAATCATGGAACAAAATAAAAAGTTTCACCATATTAGTTTGCACTAACCAAATCGCACATTATTTTAGTAAACCACTATTTTGTAATTACAGCGGATTTCATATTGACGCTACAGCATGCTCATTTCATTTGACCGAAGATTAAATAATTTTTATTATGTTTTTACTATAAAAATATTGTCAATTGTTGTTATCCTCGTGTTGTATTGAGGCATAATACCGTATGTAGTAAACATTAGAATCAGCTGACTGTTCAACCGAAATTCTAACTCGACGTGCGAGCTTCTAAGTCTAATGCCCTGCCTACCGACCTACCAAACACATTTACAAGTTAATGAACATAATGTAATATGNAAATGATTTTTAAAGTAAATTAGTAATATAACACATTGCGTAACGCTGTTTGATTAGGTATATTTTTCATTAAAATGGTTCTTTAATACTTTAACTTTTTAAACTATTTTATTAATCCTACTTCCCTTTATTTTCTTACGCTACGTAAGAAGTACAATGTGAACGTGATGGAACAGCGAAACGGTAAGTTTCTCGCATGAGGCATTAAAGTGGGTCCTGAACTTTGGCATTTTTTTTTAATGGGTCGCGGTTCATAGAACTTTGGGAATCACTGTCTTAGGCAATGGATCCATTTCGTGGCTGTTACGGAAAACTAGAATGATTTCGTAGTAACAGTTCGCTCCAAACCAAGCTATTAAGTAGGATTATTATAAAGTGAAAGTAGATACGAAGCTAGTTGATTCATCGTGCAAAATTACAAATATAGCATACTATAACTTAAAACCTACAATGTACTAGGACACGTACCGTTTATGAAAATTCGACATATTCATGTAACTTTTTTTTAAATATTAACAAGCAACTAATTTTATATAAACTAGCTAATAGTTATAGTAGTATTTTCATTGAAATGAAATCCGGCTTTTAGAAAATTTGTGATTAGTTAATATTTATTTGTTTCGGAAAATAAAACTATAAATAAGATGCGATCCCGGCAGAGAGTCAATCAGCACGTCATGACACGAGTTGTGACTTTTTTTCTCGTAAACTTCTCTCCTGAGCGTTGTGACATAAATTCTATAATAAATTCTTATTTTTATAATGTTATGGTTTTTATGTAATGTTAATTAGTATCAGCTCTTCCTGTAGACGATATAACTAGACTTTGGATAACATTAATTTGAGCCCGCAATGGAGCGTCGATGAACTAAATAGGATAGGTTTAAGATAGATTTACAACACAACAATTTTGCGTTAAAATATTGCGTTAAGACGTGTTCAGAGGAACTGAAAGTATGTTATCGTATGTGATGGTTTCCAATTTAACTTAGCATGTGTGCGGTGTTGCGATTTCCTGAAGCGTTACACCGAGAAAAATAAATGTTAGACGGAAGCAAAATTTACAAATCATGGAACAAAATAAAAAGTTTCACCATATTAGTTTGCACTAACCAAATCGCACATTATTTTAGTAAACCACTATTTTGTAGTTACAGCGAATTTCATATTGATGGTACATCATGCTCATTTCATTTGACCGAAGATTAAAACATCTTTATTGTGGTTTTACTATAAAAATATTGTCAATTGTTGTTATCCTCGTGTTGTATTGAGGCATAATACCGTATGTAGTAAACATTAGAATCAGCTGACTGTTCAACCGAGATTCTAACTCGACGTACGAGCTTCTAAGTCTAATGCCCTGCCTACCGACCTACCAAACACATTTACAAGTTAATGAACATAATGTAATATGTATTTGTAACTTGTATATAGGTTCTGTATATTGTCTACTTGCTTTCATTTGAAATGTTTTCCAGGAAAAGTGCCTGATTCTAAGCATTATCTTTTTTTATCCTGCTTAATACCTGGGTAACTTCCATCCTAAGACATTTTCTATATTAATGTTCTGTAGATGTAACAGTTCACTTTTTATCCATTTCTACTGTTTTATAAGAATCTTGAGTGTGCTTGTGTTTATCTTTTTACGACATATTGTGCCCATTTACGATCAAAAGATAAGAAACGAATAAAATATACTATGGACTTCCAACAACACAGTAATGTCCCGATTCCTTGGCACAAACAACAAACAAACTGCCACGAAACCCTTAGCAAACTAAGTGGCAAAATAAAGAAATATAACTACCAAAGGACCAGGCACAAATACTCATAAAAGGAAGCTATTTGCACAAAATAAAGCGGTAATAAATAATAATGCTTTGTGACCGTACATGGTACAGAATGAGAACTGAATGAGAACTTCTCTAACGAACAATTGACAAAAAATAAGTATACTTGGAAAGTATAGTAAAACACATCAATATAACATGATTAATTGCAATTCAAACTCAATTTACCATATTGAGTCCAATTACTTTATATTATAAATATATTATTTTAGAATCGAATAAACTCGATAAACAACTAATAATGTGTGGAAACAATAATTTTTATCATAAAGGAATGAAAACTTGAATATGCCCTGGGATGCATCCATAACAATTAATACTAATAAATCATATTATATTTATAAAGGCATTACTCGAAACAAATCACGAGGCGAATTAAGTAATGAAAGGGGCATTTTTAAATGTGAAATCACGCGCCAAGTGGCAGGGATACACCGAGCAAACGTACAAGAACTGCAGCTGCAGGGATGTGAGTGGAAGGAGTAGCCTCAGATGCCGAATGAAAGAATTTGCAACGCAGCATTGCACATCCGGTTGGTAGAGAAACAATACCTCTTGAAACACGTGTCTGCAGGTGAGGCGGGATTAAAAATGTAGCTTTCAAAGCACAGACCAAAAATGAATTGAAATCAAAGTTACGAAAAAAAAAAAAAAAAAACGTAAATGGTGAAATATTAACAATCAATAATTGAATAAACTTAAATAAGTAAATAAACCATTACATACGCTTTAATTAATAAATGAATGAAATATTTACCATAAGGAGTTATATCATAACACAGGACAAATATACAGTATTAAATAAATTTAAAATACTCGAAAGGTTAAAAAAAAAAGCATTAACTGTCACACTAATTAAATACCGATGGTAATAAGACCATTAAATATTACTCGCAATAGTTTTTTTTACTGAATTTAGTACCGAAATGAGGTTTCTAAAATATTTACAAAATTCTACACTAGCGGTGAAGCAACAGTAAAATAGTTGTGACGTATTTTAAGACGGTACAATATTAGTAGTTGTTCTATGAGGAGTAACAATTTAATAATGTGGGCAACACTCGCAAGTGCGAACTCACTATTTTCCTTCGACCATTGTGTATAATAAAAACACTTCTCGTTATGCTGGCGTTATGTGGAGTTATAATACGCAGTTTAGGGAAACTTAAAAATAAGTGACTATTTTACCACGGATTCAAACAGGAGCATTTACTCAGACATTTGTCGCTTTTCTCACTGACATACCAGTACAACTCACAGCTCAGCGCACACGATGCGATAAACAGTTGTTCTAGTATGAATGCCCCTACACACACATGTTCAGTTTTACGTATGTTCGTTTTGCTTCCACGTGAAAAGTGATTAATGAGATTGTTTACACCACGATAACGTTGTACCAGCTATACTGAAAAGCACTACTGGTATCCAAATTTTCACATACATTATATACGAATGCCCGAGCTGTATTTCAGAACAAATACTCCCAGATGATGCCGCCAAACAAATGAAAGCCGGTGCTGTACCCATTTGTGTTTTTTATCACGGATTGTCAAAGGCAACAGAATATTTGCTCAATTCAAAACAAGCTAGTGATTTGAATCCACCATGAGAATGTGAAACCATCGTGAAATGGCTGTGTGCACCAAACATATGCTAATAATGTTGAAACAACGAAACAAGTGTGTTACCCAACACATTATTTTTAACAGTATTATTTGGTTTAAGGGAACGCACGCGGATATTTTGGGCAAGAGCGGTTTGGTCGTGTTAATCTTGTTCACCATAAACAAATACTGCCCAAGTAAATATATTTGGTTCCAAAAGCTATTAATTTTTCTCGGTGTTAAATAAAAGGTTATATTTAATATCTTAAATAAAACTTTTGTTCCGGCGACCAATAAGATTAGAGCATTCGGTTTTATTGGCGGGAAACTGTTATTTGACGGTAATGTAAGAATAAAAAATAGTAAAAGGACATGTGTAATCAATTAACATGTTGTTTGTGATTATATTTGTTCACAAAAAGAGGCCCTGTGGGGCGGGGTTGGAGCTGGGCTGTGGACTGGTGACCAACTGGTCATGGGTGTAAGGTGAGGGAACTGGGTGCCCTGAAAACCAGACTGAGAACCCANTTGTGGGGGGGGGGGGGAGCCTGGAACCTGACTACCTAGTAGGGTAGTCGTGACGAAAGCGGAAAGACTGCCCTTGCCTGGCCATCCCCTGGTCAAAGCCTGAGCAGTGGTGACCGGCGAAGGTGTAAGAGTAAGCTGGTTGGCTGACACTGTTGGTGAGATCCGGTGGGGCCTTCTCATGAGAGCTCGCAGACGATTGGGACTGCCCCTGCCACTGTGAGAGCTGCTGACTCATCCCCTTAATGGGGCAGTGATGCGAATATGCAGCCTAGCACTGCTCAAGGCCATCTCCACCTCCTCGTGGTCTGGGCTGGTAACATGGTGGCCACACCGTGGCTGACGGAGTGAGGACGATTACAGGCGAGTAACGGCCTGTCTGTGCACAGACGAACAGTTACGGNGCCACACCGTGGCTGACGGAGTGAGGACGATTACAGGCGAGTAACGGCCTGTCTGTGCACAGACGAACAGTTACGGTGAGGTTGTACGCAGTCTTCCAGGGACTGTATATATTCTTCGCTATGCGGTGAAGACCCGCGAACAGAATTGCACTCCCCCAGCTGGGGCCTTGGCCTGGCAAGCAGGGGTGGAACCCGGGGTGGCGGAGTTCCCATGAAGGGATTAACTGGCGTCCTGGTAGAGCTGGGCTGCTCTGGGGGAAAACTCAGTGCGCATGTCTGAAAATTGTGGGTACCCAGGGGATCAGCGTAAAGCCTATAACCCACCAGAATTTACTGCTTCTTAAGCTGTACTGAGCGAATAAAAAAGATTCAATTTTCCGCAGCGTAATATTTTATACATATTCATATATTTCGAGTTCACTTATTTGCAGTTAATTAGCTAAGTACTAATCGCAATTTGTTNAATATTTTATACATATTCATATATTTCGAGTTCACTTATTTGCAGTTAATTAGCTAAGTACTAATCGCAATTTGTTGAAGTTTTTTTTCAATTTTTATTATTTGTGCTAGTGGCTGACAGTTGTACAATTTGGCTGCAAACAAAATTAGCCGTTATTCGCAGACGTAACCAGTCGTAACCGAACTCAGAACGCATCGCCTCACTGCGGCATAGACAAAAATTCCAGACCTGAAAATGAAACGTTTTGGCAGCCGCATCTCTGTGAATGTATATCTCATTATAAGTTGTTCACGCTAATCTGAGCAGTTTTGAAAGCTCTCGCTTGATATATACTTGTATGCACATTGTTTATTCCTACACCGCATATAAAATTAACGTTGCCACGGACCTGTTGATTTTATTCATGATTCTGTCAGGTGAAACAGTGTAATTATCATAAAAGTAAATATCTCACGGATTTGTAAATTCTTACACATAAGTGCGATAAGAAACAGAAAGCATAACAAATCATGTAAGTGTTCACAAACAACACCTTTAATTCAACGTTAAGACACGGATCTACTTTCCGTCCGTCGTTATCAACTTCACTGGGTGCACGCCAGCCAGTGAACTATTCAAAACACGTGCAGCAAGGGGAAGTGACATTTTTCAAAGATTGATTTCAAAAGTTCCCAGTGAACCGTGAAAATCCCTATAGCAGAAATGCGGCACTGGGACATTGGAATTTGCTTGGTTTAAAGCTTAACCGTTTCAAACCTACTTTAATGTATGGTTTCAAGTATTGCAAATAATAAAAATAATAATAATGCATGCTGTAGAAGCACTTGCTTCGTTATCACAACCAATCAGATGTGGAATATGTGTTCGGCTATAGTAATTCGAACCATTTATTAACTGGAACAGAAACACGGTTCACGAATCAGTTAGTCACGGGGAACCTTCACTGCATTGAGCCCTGCATTGTAAATCACTTAGCACTGTACGTTATTTACACTATCGTGTACACTGTAATTAAGCGTTGACCAAGAAATTTTTTCTCTAATCTATACAACAGAAAACATAAATCTTCTCACGATTAAGGAGCTGGTAGAAATTTACCTACAACTCATTTGCGAATAATACTTGTTGAAAAAAAAAATAGAAAGTATACTATTTTTCGCTTTCAAACACGGCACTTAAACCGTCAGGCTACGCAAAAAAAAAATTCATGAGTGTATTCCAAAATTAAGTATATTATAACTACCAATTTAAAGTTGTAAAGTTTTTTATACTCTCTCGATTTCACTAAATAACTTCTAAACTTACTTCATGTAAGTTCTACGTCGGGAGAGTTATTCGTGGGGGAAGATAATGGGATCGCCTTTTCAAGTTATGATGGGTTAAATGAACTAGTTCTCTTGCACTACCTCGGAGAGCGGACACAACTCATAAGAAACTTTGTAAAACGTTCTAGTTGAGATGCAGCAAGTTAGTAAAGCTTATGTACTATGAGAGCCTCGTTGTACTCAGTCATCTTTCGTTGATGTACTAACCCGCTGGAGGCTCTTCCCAGGTTGTGCAAAGTACAGTCTGTGCACGTGTCGCTACGGACGCTGTGAGAAACGTGCAAAAGCTAAAGTTTAAGTTCTGTTGAAGTATAAAAACACAGGCTATCTGTTTAACCCTTGAGCGATCAGCGTCTTTTTTCCATTCAGCGCGAATGAGGCAGTGAAATACGTATAAAAAAACATCCGATTGTAACGAACTACAAGACAAGTCTTCTGACCTTGAAGTTCCTAGACAAGAGTGACAAGAAGTTACTGCTATAGGTAACTAATGAGGCTGCTTCCCTCTACACGGATAATAATAATAATGGCGTGTGGGGAGTGCACCCAGGGCAAGCCAACACCCTCCGAGTGACGGTCTTTCCAGCTGGGACCCGTAGGTGACCGTCATCCCCGGCCATTACAGAAATGAGACCCTAAAATGGAGCGGCGCTGGAATGCAAGGGCGGGGGAAACGGGAGTACCCCGAGAAAACTCGCCAGCAAGCGGCATCGTCCAGCACGATTCCCACATGCGAAAATCCGGGGGTGAACCCGCCGGGGATCGAACCCGGATCGTCGTGGTGGGCGCCCTGGACACTGCGCCCTCTCTACACGGGTAAAAATAATTTTCAATTAAGTTCTTAAAAGCTTAGATGATAGGGAGGCTTTGATGTCTCATTGACAATAATATCGTTAGAGATGGAACCCAGAACATATGCAACAGTAGCGAGACGGTTTCAGACGCACGCGTGCATTACTGGGCACTCGAACCAGGAAAACCACGCACCATAAGAGAGAGAGAGAGTGAATTCAACTACANGCGAGACGGTTTCAGACGCACGCGTGCATTACTGGGCACTCGAACCAGGAAAACCACGCACCATAAGAGAGAGAGAGTGAATTCAACTACGTTACGGAGGTTGGATCCGGAGCATCGACATCGAACGTAATCAGTGTAATGTTTCGAATGACGGAGTTTACTGAGANATTACGGAGGTTGGATCCGGAGCATCGACATCGAACGTAATCAGTGTAATGTTTCGAATGACGGAGTTTACTGAGGCGAAATATTTAAAGGGCCGCAATTTCGAAAATAAGTGTCTGAGCCACTTGAAACACAAGAATTACATGTACTACCCTAGAGCTTCGCGTATGAAGAATATGGTGGAAATAGGTTGTTTCGTTCCCGATATGCAATGGCGTAAAAACTTAATTTTATTATGTGATGACATATTCAAAAATTGCCAAATAAAAGAGGTTACAGTAAACAATGCTTCTAGTAGATACTGTGAGAATACAAAGTTTGGTTAGTTTTGGTTAGATTGTTTAAGATATATATATATGACAAACTTGTTTAAATTTTTTATATTATATAGCTGCCATTTTGAAAATTAGCGTCTGACCCCACTTAAATAAAGTATGTTTACATACGGTTGTTCAGCGCTACTGGTAAGCGAAATTTGGTTTAAATCAGTTGAATGTTTCCGGAAATATGTCACAATGAATAATACATTTCTCGCCTGCAGGATTATTCTGTATCGCCAACGCTAGTTCGTTGCGTGTGCGAACCTGGTTTGCGTCGAGTTTGCTTCGAAAGTAATTCTGCACCAGCAACGTTGCGTTAACGATCCCATGCGCCGACGCAGAAGTGAAGCAAAAACTGAAGCAATTATGCGCGAGTCTCCGAGGCCCTGCAACGTCAACGAATCGTTCGCGTTTCTTGTTGTACTGTTTTAATAAATATTCTCTGTGGTTCCAAACTGACTATAAAATACTCCTGCAACTTGTAACATTGCTCACAGAAGTTCGTTGAAATGTTTGTCCGCATTTTTTTCCATGTGATCGGAAAATATACAAGTGGCAACCATATAGTACGGTTGGTAGTTTGACGAAATATAGATAACCTCTTCGTACAACTGTAGATACCTATCATACTGCAACGCGTAAAAAAAATGGCGATAGCAACCCATTCACAATTCCCGAAATGAGTTTTCGAATATTATTCCGTGTGGTTAGAGAAATGGGATGTGATGAGTGCCAAATGTTGCCTCGAAGACAACAAAGGCCGCAGGAAATATGTTATTGAGAAATGCTAAGTTTAAATAATTTTTCGTATTTAAAAAAAGCATACAGGCTCCATGTACAAAACATGAAACCGTTTTTTTTGTCGTAATGTAGTGTGTTTGAGAATATGGTCTCAACATTTTGAGGCCTAAAACAGTTCATGAAAACNCGTTTTTTTTGTCGTAATGTAGTGTGTTTGAGAATATGGTCTCAACATTTTGAGGCCTAAAACAGTTCATGAAAACAGATGTAAAAGTGTTCTTATATAAAAAAAAAGTGGAATCGGACAAATTCAGTGGTCTTTTAAGGTACAGATTTATTTCCCAAAAAGGTGTTTTTATTCTTCATGCTTCACAAATNCGTTTTTTTTGTCGTAATGTAGTGTGTTTGAGAATATGGTCTCAACATTTTGAGGCCTAAAACAGTTCATGAAAACCGATGTAAAAGTGTTCTTATATAAAAAAAAAGTGGAATAGGACAAATTCAGTGGTCTTTTAAGGTACAGATTTATTTCCCAAAAAGGTGTTTTTATTCTTCATGCTTCACAAATATGGGTAGGGTTATACTTTTAAAGTAATTTATGTAGCAAAAATATTTAAAAAAATTTTAAAAACCTCCAAAACGAAGTCTCTCCCCACCCCCTCTGTACAACAGTAATATTTTGAAGGTAGCATGAAGTCAAGGTTTCCCTTTTGCGAAATAAGGAAGAAGCATCTACAAACACAAAAATNCCAAAACGAAGTCTCTCCCCACCCCCTCTGTACAACAGTAATATTTTGAAGGTAGCATGAAGTCAAGGTTTCCCTTTTGCGAAATAAGGAAGAAGCATCTACAAACACAAAAATTATCACGTAATTTCATTCGCAAAAAATTAAATGGCCTATATACATGATAATTATGAACAATTTCAAGGACTGCTGGCAATTATAATCATTTTTATTGCGTTCACCAGTATTGCCATATATCAAAATTACCTTAGGCCATTTGTGTGAATCAAATGGGCTTGGATTAAATAAGTGGTTTGAAAAAAAGGATCCAGTGTAAGGCAATCTAAAAATAAATTNTGTGAATCAAATGGGCTTGGATTAAATAAGTGGTTTGAAAAAAAGGATCCAGTGTAAGGCAATCTAAAAATAAATTTTACAAGTTTTAATATAAATTTTACCTAATTTAAGCATACTCCAGTTTTCTGCAGTAGACTATTAAATATTGCAATACATTTTTCAGAATAAATCAAAAACAAGCTACAAACATGCTGTAATCAAAACCGGAATTATAAAGCGACGTAAATACTTATACTGTGGGCCTAAATTTTAGTAACCTGCAATTACACATCTACATATAAACGTTACCCAAAAGACAATTTCTACGGAGAAACAGATACATGTCTCAAATATCAACGGTAAAAAATTCTTATGTAATATCGTATTGAAAGTCTGTGGCAATTATAGAGGTGTTGTAAATACTGCTTTTGTTTGCACGTTTGCGAATGTTTCACACTTCAGTATATTGCATTGTTTCCAAAACACACAATGTGGATCTGTTTGAGAAAAAAACAACACCGAGAGATAAGCAGACAAGGGGCCACTTAAGCAGCGATAATGTTTATCATTTTGTTTCGAAACGAGATATCTTGTGACAAAAGAGCAGCCAACCTAAGGCCACCGTCGAAGCAAAACCTCCGAAGTTGTTTTCTTGGAGCGACGTTTTGNGTGACAAAAGAGCAGCCAACCTAAGGCCACCGTCGAAGCAAAACCTCCGAAGTTGTTTTCTTGGAGCGACGTTTTGTGCAGATGAAAATTTTAACGTCCGAGGCAAACTTGTGCGTGCAGAATCGCTCGCGAGAAACGAAACGCTATCTACATGTTTACGCCAATCTTGTGGCTCAGTTGTTCGACCCAAACTTGCTCCTCCTGCGCCTGATCCGTGAAGGTATTACAGGGGTCAACTTTCAGAGCATTGTTACTAGGGTNTCCGTGAAGGTATTACAGGGGTCAACTTTCAGAGCATTGTTACTAGGGTAGTGCGATCAGGACTTCCCATTACTTTCACACCGTCGTCGTTTTGTCACATCAGACTTGCAACATATAGAGCAAATATGTGCATTATTACACCAGGCTGTTTTTGGTGCGCACTCCCCCACAGACTTGGACTGCGTCCGTAACGTCGATGGATTTGAGCTTGGTCAGTGCTATAATTGACAGTAGTTGAATACTGTCAATAGAAAGAGTAACGCCTTTTCCAATCGCAGTGGGTGGATGTTCTCCACCCGAGGGTGGTTCCACCAACGCTATCTACAGCAGAAGTAAAGCCAATATCTTCAAGAAGCGACTTAGCGTTGGCGGTGCAGAAAACGCCTGCTAGCACTTTCTTACGAAAAGGCCTCCAGTAGAGGTTTTCTGCATGCATAATCGATGTTTTTAATGAATACTGTTGGCCTACAAAATTTGGTTGAATTTTGTTTAATCTTGTAAAAGCTTGTGTATATGAACGCCATTTTAGAAAAAGGCCCACCGTTCCTTAAAAGCATGTATGTTTACATGGCCAGTAGCACTATATAGGTGGAAAATTGGTGGTAATCGGTTGACTGGCCCTCGATATGGCAGAAGACTTCCATTTTTATGTGGCGATTTTCATAAATGGACGACAAAAAGGTCACGGTTTACCACATTCGATGATTCTAATAGATAATACCAGTATACGATGTTAAGTTATACGCTTTTTCATTGGTTCGTAGATATAGCATGCTGAGGTAATATAATAAATATAGCAGTCGTTCTGAAAATAAGTGTAAAGTCCCTTATAATACATGATTTAATATGGTATATCATAGTACAACTTCTTCGCCAAATTTGGTATAAATAGTTCGATTGTTTCCCGAAATGCCATAAAAACCTTGNAATATAGCAGTCGTTCTGAAAATAAGTGTAAATTCCCTTATAATACATGATTTAATATGGTATATCATAGTACAACTTCTTCGCCAAATTTGGTATAAATCGTTTGATTGTTTCCCGAGATGCCATAAAAACCTTGTTTTTTTTTATGTACATCACTCTAAATCTGAGTTAGTGAGAATTTCACTGTTTCAGTCAGTTAACAGTAACTGACTCAGTCAACAGTCACTTCGGTGAATTTAACTGATGAATGAGTGAAAAAAATGACAGTTTTCCTTAACTTATTGATTCAGTGACATTTTCCACTGATTTATCACCCATTTTTTTTCCAATGTTTTTTAGTGATTTGTTTTTTGAATGATGGATTATTTAAACAGTGTGTAAAATGGCCGTCAAACAACGTGTAAAAATGGCCGCTAAGCAACGTGTATCGAGTGAAATAACAAGGCATAAATTAATAAAACCATTAAAAAATACTTCCTACAATGTGTATAGTATTTCAAAACATAATTTTACGACGTAACATGAACATTCCGTCTTTCATTCTGTTTTTTTGCGTCTTTCGTTTCGTTGATGTCATGTAATCATCACAGCTCTCTGTTTGGAGGTTTAAACTGCTTATAATGTGACGAAGAGAGTGCACTCATATGCACTATTAGTTTTAACAATCCAAACGGTACTAATTAAACCAAAAACTATAAGTAAGGGCATACAATTTAAAACTACACGCTTTCGATGAGGACATGCAAGACATATATTTTCCTCATGTTTCATCAACTTGACTTGGTAGCCCAGACCCTCTGGCCTCGTAGCTCAGGGGCATAGTGGGCGGCCTGTAGGCGGAGGGTCGTGAGTTCGAACCCCAGTTCCTCCGCGGCAGACTTCCAGTTCGCATGTGGCGCTCGTGTGTGCTGAGAGTTTGTCATCACGGTGGTCTGCTTTACTTGAGAGACAGAGAGACACACACACACACACACACACACACACACACACACACTCTCTCTCTCTCTCTCTGTGTAAAACATCACGTCATTCACGCTATGTCTAACGGCATATGTATCGATCAATACATTATATGGAACAAAATCGACTAAAGCGTGGTCCGTTTCGAGATTAGTTTTTCAGCAACTGCTACTAGTGGAGAACTTTTCTTAATAAAAATATTTCTGTAGCATTATATTGTTGAAATTTTATCCTTTTTCCTCATTTTGCAGTGCCCGAAAAGCAGTTGCGCTAAATCGCAAACGAGAAGATTGGAAATAAATTGCTTTGTTCATCCAACACTGGTGGTTGATCTTTATTTGCATTTTTGTTCACATGAATGCAAGAGGTCAATATTCATTCAACTTAGAATCTTTGCCAAGCCAAAAAAAAATGGAAATATATATAATATTTGGCTGCAATAACCAAGCATACACTCCTTGCCAGTATTTTGGATTGGAAAACAAAATAAAGTTGAGGGAAAACTTTAGCTGTTGTCCACATTTTCAAGTCGAGAGCTTATATTGCGATCATTTAACTTATTTGCAGAAGAAGATGGTAGCATTTTATGAGCAAGATGTCGCATCTGTGGCGATTAAGATTTCACGCCCATCTAAACATAAAACAATTTTCGAAAAGCCATTATTAATGTTGATCCACAGCAAAAGAATAAAAAAAGTTGACGATATTGCAAATTCTCGAAATTCTCAAATGGTACTCGAACGCATGATAAATGCTGCAATATTTATGGAATTAACAATTAGAAAAATAGCATTCTTTGACTTTTAGAGTTTATAAAGTCGTCTAAAATATTACGATTCTCTGAAAGGATATTGTGTATAATTTTTTTTTTTATTACAGACATATTCTACGATGTAGAATACTATTTACTGCTTTCTCTAACTGTAGCGGTGTTTGCACTTAAGCATTGCCAAACACGGATAATAACAAACAAATATTTGACGTGGCCATAAAAGACTACTCGAAAACAACAGCGAAATATATACGCACGTCTTCACTGACACAACTAAACAGACCATTTCTGAAGAAAGAAGTCATTACGTGGCATTTTGCTAAGGAACTTTCAATTTTATTGTGTGAGTCAGATCCCATTCGTCATATTTCCAAATGTTTGTGTAAATTAACGTGATAAAGTGACCGCAAAATCTAATACCATTTTCATTTTAAGTCTTCAATGTAAAAAGCGTTATTTAACTCTTAAGGCGCCCGTCTACCTGGAACTTTTTCCCACGTTTAGGCCGAGAAGCGCGGGAGCGATAAGGGCGACACTGCCACGCGCATCAAGTACGCCATCGCCGCTAAGCGCAAGGCTCTGAACTGGCGTGCAGTGTTCTCGTCGTGCTGCGTGTACCTATGGGACTTTCAGCGGTGACCATATTATTTTATTAGTGGGAAGTCTTTAGGAAGGTTCAGTGCAGGCGCCTATAGTAGTTTTGTATGTATCTGATGCGTGCATTTTGAGCTACAGCGCCTTGGAAAGGCCGTTTTTAGCGGTTTTGGAGTACTCTGAATTGATGTTTCAAACGTACGTGATATTTTGAAAGTACTTAACAGCTCTCGTCTGAAGTGTGTTTTCTTTTCGTAGATCAGCACGTTGGACGCACGCTTAATAGTTTCGTTGAAAAACGTGTATTTGCAACATTCTGCAACGCAGTTCAAGCGCCAGGTAGACGGGCGCCTTAAACACGAGGAGTGTCGAATATTGATTATTATGAATGTAATGTAATGACAACTTAACAAAAGATTTATTCCTACAAAGAGAGCACTTAAAAAAGGCGTTTGTGTAATGCACATTTTTTGAAGCTGAAAGTTTATATTGGCTGCACTCTGAGTTTCATTGTTACTATGCAATTACCATTAATCCAAATAAAAATGAGTGCTTCAGTTTTTAGAATTTTTTCAGCACTTCGTTGACTCTAGAGTTCTGTTGTCACTGCCGCTTCATAACGAATAAATGGAAAAACCAATTATGACTACGGGTAACATACGTGCACATCTCTGCCCGCACTTTTTAATAATTTTTTAACAGCATTTTTTACGCAAGTAATTTTTATTTGGGTGGTGTAGTAATAGTTTATTTTGAACTGTTTGTTTGCGCACCCTGGTTTATCCCCCACAGTAGTTTAAATTTATCCGCCGGAACTTGGCTGACTTTGTTCGCATTTTAGCCCCTCGGATATAAAAAAACAAAAGTAAAATCGTCCTCCCGTCGTTCCCGCCCGATAGGAAGGGTCGGCACGCCGTTTCCATCCAAATGTTAAAATGAGAAAATCTAATTTGACTCGACCAGGAATGCATCACGTATGACAGTTGTGGAAGGCCGGTGAACTAACTACAAAGACACGAGGGCCTCACCGTGCGATGTGATTGTGAAATACAACCCAACCATAGCAATATCTGGGCATAGTAAGGCTCTTCATGGAATTGACACATTCAATTTAAATAAAAAAACTAAATTATTTTCATCGTTTTCTTATTATAATAATATTTGAAAACCTTGTTTAAATAACCACAGTAAAACTCTTAACCACCCTTTTTATATTCGTACTCATTACAAACACTTTTATCTTACAAAATGGCACGGAAATGAGGCTCTTTGTATGCAAATTTGGTGGCTGTTATACGTACTGCCAGCATACAAAGTTAAGTTTGAATTTGTTTTGTTAGTTAAACATACTAAGCTAAAATATGTATACAGCCACCATCTAAAAATTAGTGTCTGGCCTATTTAAAACATAGCAGTTTACACCACCTGCTACAGTACTATTTGTTTGCCAAATTTCGTAGAAATCTGTCAATGGTTTATCGACATATTAGATAAAATTTTAATTTTTTGTGTGGCATGTCTTGCAAAATGGCGGGCAGAACATGCCTCAAGTAGAGGCATTTGATAGTTTTAATATATAGTGATAGCATACAACATTAATTTGGAATTGATTACTATATGGTTTCGACGATAAATCACACTAAACTTAAATAGTTAAAATGCCATAATTTTGAAAATAAGTGTTTGACCTCAAAATATACTAATTTATATTGTCTGTCGGTCATTGTATGATAAACAAACGTTATAAACTGTACAATCTGTCAATTGTTTCACTGAAATATGACATAACATTTTACATATTCATATGGCGGTACCTTATAAAACGGAGGACAAAATATGCTTTGAGTATGTACAGTTGATAATTGTAAATTAAATTTCCAGCACAGAACATAAGTTGAAATAATTGATTACATGGTTTCGAAGATACACATAGAATTCTAACCTAAGATGGCTATATGGACGTCATTTTTTAAATAAGTGACTTACAAATTTAAAACATACAATTTTACATAGCATGCCACAGTACTACTTCTTTGCCAAATTTGGTAGAAATCAGTCAATTTTTTCCCCGAGGTACAACATAAAACTTTACAAAATGGCGGAAAAAATATGCTCCATTTAGAGGCATTTTACAGTTGTGATATATTCTGATAGCATACAAAATTAAGTTGAAATTGATTACTATATGCTAAAATGCCGTAAATTTTGAAAATAAGTGTTTGACCTCAAAATATACTAATTTACATTGTCTGTCGCAGTAGCNTGCTAAAATGCCGTAAATTTTGAAAATAAGTGTTTGACCTCAAAATATACTAATTTACATTGTCTGTCGCAGTAGCATACTATTTGTTTGCAATATTTGGCTTGAATCTGTAAATTGTTTCGCTGAAATATGACACGAAATTTTGCATAACGGCAGACAAAATATGCTTTGTGTATGTAGAGCTTCAGAAAAGTTGGAAGTATGGCACTTACCTGATCATCTCGAAGTCTTTAGTTGGAAGTAACCGTGAATGGACTAGTAAAGCTTCAGAAAAGTTGGAAGTAACCGTGAATGGACTATATTTCCGGTGTTTGTAAATCTGCTCGTCCGACCTTCAANAGTTGGAAGTAACCGTGAATGGACTATATTTCCGGTGTTTGTAAATCTGCTCGTCCGACCTTCAATGGCGTGCGGCGTTACGCGAGCGTTGAGGAAGTTGGTGCACGGCGGGGCCAGTCAGTAACAAAGCACCCTTTGTAGTTTGCACGACAGCCTCGGAGGTGCTTCCTAGAGAAGGCCGACCTTGTCCACGAAGCTGGGAGCCACCACACGACGTCGGTACGGCCAGGTGCTGGAAGTCAACGAGGCAAGCGAACTCTCGTGTGGAAGAAGGTGGAGATGTGCTCCCCCAGCATCCGACGTTTGGATAAGAAACTGCGGCGAGTNAGCGAACTCTCGTGTGGAAGAAGGTGGAGATGTGCTCCCCCAGCATCCGACGTTTGGATAAGAAACTGCGGCGAGTTCAAGTGCATACACGGAGAAGCCCCTGGAAACCTTCGAAACTTATCACGCTGTTGCAAAAGAAAAGATAAAATCTCACACGGTACATCCTCGAGATGTGCGCACTGTGTTATGGAGTGATCAGGCCTTAGCTGAACGGNAGCGAACTCTCGTGTGGAAGAAGGTGGAGATGTGCTCCCCCAGCATCCGACGTTTGGATAAGAAACTGCGGCGAGTGCAAGTGCATACACGGAGAAGCCCCCGGAAACCTTCGAAACTTATCACGCTGTTGCAAAAGAAGATAAAATCTCACACGGTACATCCTCGAGATGTGCGCACTGTGTTATGGAGTGATCAGGCCTTAGCTGAACGGCCTGCCTGATCACGTCTTCAAACATTGAACCAGGGCACGAGCGCGATTGCAACAACATCTTGCGAAAGACAGTTGCAGAAAATCCCCTCCACCAGTCAGTAAACGGGGACGAAATATATTAAACAACGCGCCCGATATAAGCCAGCGTAACACCGGGAGCGGCGTCTTTTGTCGTCGACCCGATCAGAGAGAAGACCACTGAAGATGGGTGTGTCCGGCCGTCGTTAACCGCCTCCTGGAATCGGCCTCCGGCAACGTGAACCAGGTGGGGACTTTCCAATTAGATTGTAATAGTAATTAGCATCTTGGTATTCAATTTAAGTTCCCGTAAGTCACGTAAATAGTTCTTGTAAAATCTTTATGTCAATAAACTCCATTTTGTACTGCTGTGGTCTACCGAATCATGACTCGTTATTGAGCTACGCCCTTAGACTCTTTCACGTATGAATGTCTTAAAAGCATTCGTAACAACTGTCAAAAAACTTAAAATTTATTCTCCAGTTAGGCCCACATCAAAGACATTTGTGTTGCTCCCCTTGCATCCTTACATAAGATTAGGAAAAAGTTCTGAAGAGAGTAGGCTTNCGCCCGATATAAGCCAGCGTAACACCGGGAGCGGCGTCTTTTGTCGTCGACCCGATCAGAGAGAAGACCACTGAAGCTGGGTGTGTCCGGCCGTCGTTAACCGCCTCCTGGAATCGGCCTCCGGCAACGTGAACCAGGTGGGGACTTTCCAATTAGATTGTAATAGTAATTAGCATCTTGGTATTCAATTTAAGTTCCCGTAAGTCACGCAAATAGTTCTTGTAAAATCGTTATGTCAATAAACTCCATTTTGTACTGCTGTGGTCTACCGAATCATGACTCGTTATTGAGCTACACCCTTAGACTCTTTCACGTATGAATGTCTTAAAAGCATTCGTAACAACTGTCAAAAACTTAAAATTTATTCTCCAGTTAGGCCTACATCAAAGACATTTGTGTTGCTCCCCTTGCATCCTTACATAAGATTAGGAAAAAGTTCTGAAGAGAGTAGGCTTACTTTAATAAAGATTATCTGTAATAATACAACACCGGAGAATGCACCCACTTATACTAAGGCATGTGTGGAAATTGTTTTTCATTTTGTTACATTTGTTAGTTTTGATTATTTATTTCTTGTGAGACAGCTCGTTATCGAAGATGGAGTAGAAAACATAATGCGGCATATATGACCTAACGCGATTATTGACGGAGGGACACGCACCTGATAATTGAGAGTTGAAAGTAGTTGTTTGCAAAATGTCAGAATCGAAACGATATGGAATAACAGATCCGTGAACAGTGCGAACTTGATTTGATATCTCCCATTTGTGGAAAATGGGCGGGTGATAGAAATCGATAAACACCTACGTGTAACGTAATGTTTTTTTTTGTGTGATAACATGACACATCCAAGCGATGTTATCACGTGCCGAATGTTCACTGGTGGCCGATAACAAATCTGGCTAACATTATTAGCGAATTTGCTGTTTCAATTCGTGTAGATTTTACATTCTGCTACTAACTTATTTTAGCTCCCAGTTTTCAAGGGTGTCTCTCTCTCTCTCTCTCTTAGTAACTACGTTAAGTCATAGACCGTGTTATGTTTTTACCCTATTTTATATGATGAATTATCTCAGGAAGTTTAGACCTGGAATTCAGGGGAAAACTGTAACTTTATACATTATGTTACGGTATGGCACGCAAAGAAACAAATCTTCTTTCTTCTCTTGGAAGTATAATGTGTAGCATGTATTTCTCCGTAATCACTTAGCCACGTAGTAATTTGTTGTGATNTTTTCTTCTCTTGGAAGTATAATGTGTAGCATGTATTTCTCCGTAATCACTTAGCCACGTAGTAATTTGTTGTGATAAGCTGAGGGAGATTACGTTAAATCGGAGAGGTGGGTGTGTATGCAGGCCTTAACGTTTCGTTGACAGGTTTATTATAAGAAAAGAAAGAACTCATACTTGGACAAGCAGGAATGAGGAAGGAATCAGCGGTGGCGTGTATTAAGGAACTATAACAGGAACCTGACTGAATCGATTTCGGGAAACCATTGGAAAACTGAAACTAGGGTGTCCGAATCGAGAATCACACCAGGGTCCTCCAGAATGCTAGCGTGGTGCATCACCACTGCTACACGCAGGGAGGGTTTAATCGTGAAACACAGCGGGATAAATATAGTTTAGTTATCAGTCGTGGTAGGCCGCAGAGGTAATGTAGATAAGGGGCGTGGTGGGAGGAAGTAAGGTGAACTCGTTCTGTCGCTCAAATGCGTTCCCTACTGCGCAGACCAGAGGATGACGTCATACTGGACTGTCACAGCTGGAGAATAACCTACGTGGGAACACGGGACGGTACAAAAAAAAAAANGAGGATGACGTCATACTGGACTGTCACAGCTGGAGAATAACCTACGTGGGAACACGGGACGGTACAAAAAAAAAAACGAGAAATACACTGAATTAAAGGAAATTTTTATTACCCGGAGACACTCCTGAAATATTTTGCAATTCATATTCATCGGTGAAAGTCTTAGATTTTAATCAACAGGTAATTCAAAAATATGTAACAAAAAATAATATTTCAAAATAGTAACAACTCAAGGGGAGGAACCTGCAACACTGTTGATGTTAAACAAATTATGTGAATTTCTTACCGTAGCTGTTTGTTATCGATGTTAGAAGGTTACGAGTTTGCATTTTCTCGGAGTAAAAGTTTTTTAATGCATGGCTGTAATCTGCACTTTTTACAAAATCTTGTACATTTGACGTTTTAGAGACGTTTGCTTTCAGTCCGCGTACAATAGTAAAAGCAAAATTTCACAGTCCATAATATTTCCACAACAGCCTTTATGTTTATATATATGTATATACATGTACAGGTTGTCAGGTAGTTCGCGGATATGGACTGCACCACACAAATATATGGTCAAAACTAAGAAGAAAATATTCTTTGGTATAAATGCGTAAGGGCCTTAGTTTACGATGTAAACAAAATTAAATTATATAAAATGACTTTAACTCCACGTTAAGAGCAGTGTACATCATCAGCATACAAAGCGTCGAAACGTCATAACAGGTGTGCGAAGGTTGCTCTGCCCATAGCAGTGCGCTTTTCCGCAAGTTGGATGCGTGCAGCATGCACGGAGCTCGGCCGCCGGGTGCACCCATGGCCATTGGCATACCCCAGTACTCGCTGCATGTGAACTCCGCGGCCTCCTTGCCACTTAGAGCTTGGCTCGTTCTCTTACCGTATATCTTACGATCGACACATTAGTTGCAGCGTTGCCACATCACCTCGCCCTTATCTAATTGGAATACCACATGTTTGCTACAATGGTTTTTGGAACTTTCATGGCGTTTTTCTCGTAAACGAAGCATCTAGCGTATTTTGATGTAAGAGTATTTTCTACTTAGTTTCAACCATAGATTCGCGTGGTGCAGTCTGCACCCGCACTACGTCACTGTTAATATCACTGTCCTCAACAATATTCGTTTCCACTTATCTCCCCAGCACAGCACTGCCAACGCTTTTGTTATTATACTTTGCACCTATCAGTAACTTTCTTTGCTTCTATGATTCGAGTCCACGATACGAGTGTCTATCGCCACGCAAGAGCGAACANTTGGAATACCACATGTTTGCTACAATGGTTTTTGGAACTTTCATGGCGTTTTTCTCGTAAACGAAGCATCTAGCGTATTTTGATGTAAGAGTATTTTCTACTTAGTTTCAACCATAGATTCGCGTGGTGCAGTCTGCACCCGCACTACGTCACTGTTAATATCACTGTCCTCAACAATATTCGTTTCCACTTATCTCCCCAGCACAGCACTGCCAACGCTTTTGTTATTATACTTTGCACCTATCAGTAACTTTCTTTGCTTCTATGATTCGAGTCCACGATACGAGTGTCTATCGCCACGNCGTACGCGAACATCCAAATGTTATCGCTACCTCGGAGATGCTATGTCCCGTCTCTCGTGCGCCGACTATAACACCACGTTCAAACTCACTCAAATCTTGATAACCTGCCATTGTAGCAGCAGTAACCGATCTAGTTGCCGACCGCATCGCGTTACTCTGATTGGTTCTATATCTCTGTTATTTGCTTACGCACGCCTATACCGGTTTGTTGGCTCTTCAGTGTATATAAGGAAGCTTCGGAACCCTACTTAGCCAATGGCTGTCCAGGTTGTATGTATTCTCCATGCTATTTTTATTTTTGCTGAAGCCACTACTCCAGTATACACAAGTANATGGCTGTCCAGGTTGTATGTATTCTCCATGCTATTTTTATTTTTGCTGAAGCCACTACTCCAGTATACACAAGTAGTTCCCAGGTATGTCCCAGACTGCCGGAAGTAAACCCTGACACAAATTGCAACGTTGTGTAGCAACATCCGCTGACCGAACCAATGGAAAAACCGCACACAGCACGGCGAAGCCAATCATGCGCAAGGATTTTCCCGCCCCAACACTTGCCAACGGCGTGTCGGCATGCTTACGTCATGGACCCAGCATCAGCATCGTGGGCACTGCCAATACATGTCACTTCTGTGTACTTACCAATAGTTAGACGTCGTACCAACTTCACTTATTGCNATTTATCAATAGTTATACGTCGTACTAACTCCACTTACTGCTATCCGAAAACAATACTTATCTCAAGGAATTGTTATATACAGTTAATTCACGGTTACTTCCAAATTTTCTGAAGCCTTGCTAAAGTTCTACTTCCAGCATATTCCTCCGCCTCACACAAACAAATCTTAACCTAGTCTTTAAAAGGCACCAAAGGGACAGCGCACCGTATTCATGAGCGCTGAGTGTAATACAATTTGCATAAGAACTATTTTCTACCAGGAATTACAGACATACCTATATTCTCTCTGTTATTATTATATGAATAATGAACTAAAAAATTATAAGTAAATATTTAATGTGACAAACAATTGGGTATTTTTGTATGAAGAAATTATAAAACGCTTCTGAAACGTAATATATTTAGGAAANTTAATGTGACAAACAATTGGGTATTTTTGTATGAAGAAATTATAAAACGCTTCTGAAACGTAATATATTTAGGAAACAACCAAACAAGACATAAATGGGGTGATTTTTCAAATAATTGTTTCAAAAAGTGTGAATAAACTGAGAATAGACTTAACTGGTTAGGTGATTGCAGTTGTTTAGTATGTCAGATTACACAGTCTCGTTAAAATATGTGTTATGTTTACATCTTTAACATTTATCTAGGTGAAAATATTTTATGGTGGGGAAATTTTTTTCTCTAGTTCCAGTTTCGCCTAACTAAATATTGCTATTTCTTTGCAACAATCTCTAAGAGAGCAAATTAATTTTTCGCTTCAAAATTTTACTCATATTTACTTTAGTGTAATTTAATATCACTATTTTTATAGTATATATTTTATTACTTCACAAAGGATGCAACGATAATCTATGTAATTATTTACACCATTACATACACACTCGCTCATATAATTAGTTGTGAGCATATTTATAGTTAGTAAATTTGCTACGCTTCTACGGCATGTTCGATCAATTTATTTTTTTGCGAAATTCCATTGAGCTCCGGTTGTCGACAATACGTTTAATCATTTATCTGTCTGGCCTAATTTTAATTTCACGTGTCCACGTCGCCGGCTTAGTCTAAAATTTATCTGACAAACAGCGTTGCTATCGGCAGTTTTCTGTGTTGTCATTTGATTAAATTTATTCGCCGTGCCCCGCAAGCCTCGGGACTTTGACATTTGTCACTGTATTGTGAAAATAACATCGAATTTAATTACGATTGAACGTAAGTATGCGAGTGTTTTGTACAATGCCGCGGCCCAGCTGCCTGTAAACAAGAGCTCGCCCCCTGTAAAACTGTGATCAGTCGGGCAAAACAGAGCCTCGACAAAAGAAAAACAATACCGGACAGATTAGTGCAGCTAGATGTAGATAGGACGCCGTGTATTGAGCAGTTCTGTTATTGTAACTACATGTCTGGTAAAAAAAAAAAAGAATTGTAAAACTTGTTTCTCTATTAGGCTTGTATTGACTCTAGCTAGAACAGTTCCCGAAAATTCAGTATTTGAAAATTTTAACCATAATTCCTTTTTTAATTACTACACTGCTGAGCCAAATAATATTGAACCGCATATATGTTCGCTAACATCAGATGGTTCATTTTCACCACATTAGTGTTAACGATTAAAAAATAGTCGTATATAATCTGTACTAATATAGGCCCCGTACTATACATATATATTTTTTAATTCATTACATAATTGTTATGGCTTTTTCATTGTTACGCCAGTGTTCAAATGAAAAGCGCATCCCATGTTTCAAGAACGAAACTATTACACTAACATCTATTTAAGGTGGTCGCACTATTGTGTCTTATGGTTTGGTTTGGGACGTTTTCCTTCCCAAGTCAGTTGCTCCGTTATTTTACAAATCATGATAACTCGTGCGTTCTTCAGGATAGGTTGTGACATCCGGTCTCCACCTCGAAATGTTACAGCAGTAGGCCTCTCATAGCGGCAGCATCATTGAGCACCTATGATCTCTTATGTTTGGCACCGTCGGACACATCTCCGAAGTTCAGAACTCTTTCTCTGTATATATATATATATATATATATATATATATATGTGTGTGTTTTCTCGTTGCCACTTCATATGGTAGTTTGTGAAACTCCAAATACTTGCCATATATGTTTGGGCTCAGAGAATTTCAGTCTTATTAGTTGCTTTACAAAACATTATTTTAACATCTGGAAGATAACGTGAGATATTAAAGACGAGTAACGCCCAAGACACCGCGGTATAAAACGACCAGTGCGAGTCTGACAANGAAGATAACGTGAGATATTAAAGACGAGTAACGCCCAAGACACCGCGGTATAAAACGACCAGTGCGAGTCTGACAACACACGCCTCTCCAACACTAATTGAACGAATAAGGTAAATATATATTACCACGTGGCTAGAAACCAGTAAGTGTCATCGTAAAGCCATATACTGCTAGAACGGCGAGCAATATTTTCTCCACCAAGCATGCTTGACTGTACGGTTTCATAAATTACCCGCATTTGGGAGGTTGTAGCTTCGAGACCGATTGACTACACCACAGGTGGTTTTCTCAAAAGAGGTAACGTCCCTGTTATATCAAAATACTGGTACGCACTTTGATAAGACGTCCCTTCCCAACTACTTTTACGTGTACACTGAAGAGCCAAAAAAATAGGTACACCTGCCTAATATCCTGTAGGGCCCCCCGAGCACGCAGAAGTGCTGCAAGACGACGTGGCATGGACTAGACTAATGTCTGAAGGTATGCANGAAGATAACGTGAGATATTAAAGACGAGTAACGCCCAAGACACCGCGGTATAAAACGACCAGTGCGAGTCTGACAATACACGCCTCTCCAACACTAATTGAACGAATAAGGTAAATATATAGTACCACGTTGCTAGAAACCAGTAAGTGTCATCGTAAAGCCATATACTGCTAGAACGGCGAGCAATATTTTCTCCACCAAGCATGCTTGACTGTACGGTTTCATAAATTACCCGCATTTGGGAGGTTGTAGCTTCGAGACCGATTAACTACACCACAGGTGGTTTTCTCAAAAGAGGTAACGTCCCTGTTATATCAAAATACTGGTACGCACTTTGATAAGACGTCCCTTCCCAACTACTTTTACGTGTACACTGAAGAGCCAAAAAAATAGGTACACCTGCCTAATATCGTGTAGGGCCCCCCGAGCACGCAGAAGTGCTGCAAGACGACGTGGCATGGACTAGACTAATGTCTGAAGGTATGCAGGAGGAAATTCACACCATGAATCCTGCAGGGTAGTCCACAAATCCAATCTACGCCAATTTGAGAAAGGGTTGCACGTCTGTCACGTTTAATGATTCTCATCAGTCGTCGTTTGTCCCGTTCGTTCACGATAATTTTCCGGCCGGAGCGATGTCGAAGATGTGATGTATTACCGGATTCCCGATATTCACGGTAAACTCGTGAAATGGTCGTACGCGAACATCCAAATGTTATCGCTACCTCGGAGATGCTATGTCCCATCTCTCGTGCGCCGACTATAACACCACGTTCAAACTCACTTAAATCTTGATAACCTGCCATTGTAGCAGCAGTAACCGATCTAGCTGCAGACCGCATTGCGTTACTCTGATTGGTTTCATACCTCTGTTATTTGCATACGCACGCCTATACCAGTTTTTTTGGCTCTTCAGTGCATATTTCTAAGGGATGTAATGTACTTGTAGGTGTTAGGGTCTACGAACCAAAAAACGTACGTTTAACGTGCGCGCACACAAACGCTCCACACACATAGATGCATTAAACGCAGACGAATTGTTTCCTATGAACTGCCTCTCNACGTGCGCGCACACAAACGCTCCACACACATAGATGCATTAAACGCAGACGAATTGTTTCCTATGAACTGCCTCTCAACGCTACACCCAATGTCGCCAGCGTTGTGTCGGCTTATGCAAAGGAGATTGTACCGCGGAATTAATAAACATTCCTCAGAAATCATTGCAATTGATGGATATAATACTANTTTATGCAAAGGAGATTGTACCGCGGAATTAATAAACATTCCTCAGAAATCATTGCAATTGATGGATATAATACTACAATAAACGATGTAAATGTGTAGTTTATAACTTCCCCAGCTAACACTTTTTTTTATAATTGAAATTGTTTTAAGATGTTGTTACCGCCAAAAGTATAAGTAAAGGATTTGATTTCAGATTTCGATGCCGGCGGGCATTAACACCAATTAAAACGATACGTATGGTTTATTACAACCCTAATAGGTTTATGTAATTGAGTGTTCTCATCTATAAATATACTGATATGTTATGAATGAACTCTGAACTGGAATCAGTGAAAATTTCTGTGGTTAAATTACATCGGTTGGAAATTTCACCGATCTTTTAACTACTGCAACCAGTGATTTGTCGTTGATTTTTGTTTTCAATCAACGGTCGGCTGTATAACGTTAGTTGCCACTTCGGAAATGGGAATCAAATAAACAAATAAATGAACATCTTGTCTTCCCCCCCCCCAGAACTCACATAAGGTCGCTTGGGCATGATTTAATTATATCCTTTCGAATGTCTGGTTCAATGATATGACGCACAAGAACAATCACACGTGGCTTCAAGACAACTGGCCTGTTTCCTCTGAATCCTCAAGCAATCTCGGACACAGCCTCCGCTCCATCTGTCTCAACAGATGCTCCAGTGCATCTGGTACCTGGATGTCACCGACAAAGGACGTACGTTGTCGTCCAACTCCACCAAACCGTCGACGTTAAGAGCAGTGGCGTCTCCAGGAAGAATTTCGAAGGAGGGCACAAAGTTAAAAATTATACAATACTTCATTGAAGAGATGCAACGAAATAACAAACCTCTAAACACACCCGGGGTTTCCACTTTTAATAGTTTCAACATGATCTCCAAGGCTCGACTCAAAGAAATCCTCAATATGTACTGCAGTTTGAAATTGTAGAAAGTATGTAGATATTATTTCTACTTTTTCATTGTGTTTTTTAACTGACCTTCCTTATACTTAATCTAACTGATTTCTTATATATGCCTGGCCCAGTATTACCATTTTCATTCAATTTTGCAAGTGCAATTTGTTCCCTGAATATGTTTTCTATCTTGTCATCCAAATGTCTCTCATGTATCGTGAGAACCGAAAAGAATAAAACACAAACAATAAAACGCAGTTTTATAATTTTATCCAGCTAACCAAACGGTTTTATAATTTTTTTTACTTAAATGACATGTAAAANATAAAACGCAGTTTTATAATTGTATCCAGCTAACCAAACGGTTTTATAATTTTTTTTACTTAAATGACATGTAAAATTTTTTTTTTATTGTATGGTAGATTCGCGCTATAATAAGTAGTGGTCTCGGAGGGCCAATGTTTCTTATTTAGTGCCTGTTGTGATAAACTAACTGCTTCCCTAAAACGTATTAATTCTGTTCAATGTGTTTTTTTGAATGAATACGACATGGTACATGTAAGTTCAGTAAAGGCCTGTCTACAACTGTGCTATCGTACCTGTGCTTTGAAAAAGGATACGCTGATTGGTGCACGTGACCCTATGACGTCATGTGTCTGTCCCAAGCTCCTGTTTCCCAAGACAAAGCATTCAGGTAACTGAACTTTTGTCCCAAGTTGTGTCATAACATGATGGGAAAAGAATGCTACAGATACTTGCATGCGCTTTCGTGGAATGTTCCCGTTGTAAATGAAAAGAATGTACTTGTAAGGTTGATAATGAAATGCTAATTAGTGCAGTATGCGTTCGGTCTGAACTATTCAATATGAAGGATGAACACTTTTAGAAAATTCTAGAATGTCAGTTGCCGAGTTTATTTAAAATAAAAGACGGGGATAAATAAATATTCAAGTCACACATCTTGCAACCATTATATAGCCAACAATTCAGCAAATTTAAAATCTTTACGTAACAACAAATAATATGCCGAGTTTATTGCAATCTTACGTACACCATATTCGGACTACGTGAATGTGGCGTCACTTGACGTCAAGATACGGACACGTCCACGTTTAGAGGTACGGCCGATTGTAGACGCGCCTTAGCACAGCCACATAAACCGTTAATTACTAGATTATACCGCCTGCTATCGGCTTGTACCGAATGGTGACATTGACAATTCCTGTAAAGTACGTAAACGGTCATATTAAACTTCTTTTACGCATTTTTTACACAAAATTTACTGTACACATAATTAAATATACATAATCATCTTCTTTGAACAGAGTTCGAAAACTTCGGGTCGATTCGGACGATTTCGTGTATACTCGTAGGCACCCGATTCCTGATCCAAGGATGAGGTGCTACATTCGCGCAGCAGTTGCATTTATGAATTTGGTGGTGATATCCTGGCCAGCTCTTTTTGAAAATTTGTTATATTACAGTTTTTCTTTCTCATGTAAGGTGAAGTGTGACTCGTACGAGAGCGGTTGCATTGGCCAACGACACACAATATTTGTGTCAGCAGTCGGTTAGAAACCTGCGGTAGTGTGCAGTGTAAATGTGCACATTTATTTAATAGAAACCATAAGTTACTCATTAATTGTCTGGCGAATCAATTGGTTTGCTTTTATCGTTGCACGTTGGTAGGTTTTGTGCGTGTCCCATTCTATGCATACCAGTGACAAATCACGTTACATTCAATACTGCAATATTTATGCAGCTCCAGGAAACTGTTTATATACAAATCTACACAACTCTGCTTCCCCGACTTGCATAGAGGATACACATATGAAGCACATAATGGGCAAATCCCCATGCAACTCACTTTGCTGTACTCGGCAACCTCATTGGTGCAGATTTGAATGTCATCGGTTTTCTGGAGCTTGAAGTTGACATTGGTTGTCAGTTTTTTTTTGTGATTTTATCTTTGAATTTGTACGTCACTATTTCCCTTATTTCCATTTATACATAAAATTTTTTTACAAATACTGTTTACTGGAATATGGCCAAGAAGAATTCGTAATGTTACCAATTACAAACTTACTTCGGCTATAACTGCTCCACTGCTATCTTTAAATACCTTTTTACATATAATATTGTCCAGTGCGAAGCGTCTTTCACATATTCCTTGTCCCGATTTGAACTAGAAATTATTTCGCGGTTTCGCAGATTGTCACTTTGCTCTTTTAAGTGGATCATTTCGGAACAATAAAAAAACCCGATAATTTGAAGGCTCACTATAAAGGAAATATAAAAATACAGATATCTTGAAACAATAAAATTATATCAGGACTACTAGAAGTTGCTAAAAAAATTTAATAACTATTTTTTAAATATTGTTAGTACACTTAATATGGCAAATAAATATATATACAAGTTATTCAAACCCTGGTTCTTTACTTTTTAAGCCAGTCACATCTGAGGAAATAAAGTGACCCATGCATTAACTAGTAGTTACTCATGTAAATATGGTGATTTATAACTATGGTATTGATAAAAAAAGGTTAACACATTATTGTCAATGTCTTGTAAGTGCTTATTATAAGTCAATAATATTCGAAACTCCCACACCGCAATGATACAAGCGGGTCAGCCTACACTAGCGCTGTTAGTTCGCCAGCCGCCGCTAGCTTCACTAAGCGTGCGGGTTACATCTCGGCAAAAAGATAGAAGTTACCAGACCTATCTTTATGACGGTAGGCTTATTACAATGGTGCATTCAAAAAGCCATCCCTGCTTTTGACATCATGCTAAGCTGCGAACTTAAAAAACACATAAACACATCTGGCGTTAACAAAAACTGTCAAAACAAAAATATACGCTGCTTTAAAAAATTACATTTAAAGTAAAACAATTAACATACTCAAAAAAATTATTTCAATTGGAAGACAAAAAATAATTATGCTGCCAAAAATATGCATGTTACCAACAACAAACATTTAGTGATACATAATCATAGGCAACTGCCGACATAACTGTACACGAGATTAAAAAACAACAAGTCACATATTTGAGACTGACCAATGCCATTTTACGTCGTTTCAAGACTTTTCATGGCACACGAGGAATTTTGTGCAACTCACGTTACCTTAAGAAGGATATATATATAGATATATATACATACATATATATATGTATCAGAGTGATAATGTTTCGAAAAAGCTCAGTATGATTTGTTATTAAAATAAACTATTCATATTCCTATCGTACTGGTGGATGTAATCATTATAGAGTTGCTGTGAAAAAATTTATCTATGCAGCATTCGCTTACTTACAGGGTCACTGCTCATTTGATAGAAAATAGAGAAATATTATCTAAAATAAGTATTGTGTATATAAACTGTACGTGAAATGCACTGATATTAATGCGCACGACGGCACACATTCGAATGCGTAGTACTATCATGTTTTACGGCTCACACGGGACTAACTAGTTTTTCAAACGTTCCCTGCAATACCGTTACCAGGTAAACGTTAACGGCTTCCATGATCCAGTATATTGGTTATTACTCCCTGTTCTCTCGCTCGGTTAATATTTGTTTCCGAATGCTAGTTAGATGTTTCGTATACGTTACAATTGCTGTATGTAATTAGGTAATTTGAGCGACTGGATAGGTTTTGGTACAACCGAGAATATTAATTACGGATATATACACTTAAAGAGCAATGAAACTTTAAAAATTGTATTGAACTAGTTTCATGATTTTAACCGTTATAGAGAAAATAATTTACAAACACCCTGCTGCGTATCCCTCCTAAATTTGAAATTATTAAACGCGACTGGGTTNGTTATAGAGAAAATAATTTACAAACACCCTGCTGCGTATCCCTCCTAAATTTGAAATTATTAAACGCGACTGGGTTTCTTATTGTAGCATTTGTTTCGCTAGAAAATATAAGTACTGCATTAGCAATAAAGCTGTAATTACCACTTTACAACAGTTGACTAGAATTTGAGTTCTTCACTTAAAGCGTCGAATACAGGAACAGGAATCGCCAAAACAGGAACATGCCAATTAACCTTAAAGCTCTCTAAACCCAGCCCTAGGAAGTTCTAAGGAATGAGTAGAACCGATATCTTACGGTTGTCGGTTGGCTAACATAACCCGCTTACTATGAGGTGGTGTGATAGTCTGACAAATGTAAAGCTGTCACATTAATTTGTTGTGACTCAAGAGAGAGTATTTGACCACCTGGAGGCCATCGTTTTGAACCCTCGCATTGGGCGTAGACGGAGGTAAAACCTTACAAAGAATCATACTGAAATGGTAAGAAAACGACAGAAATGAGATTACTATAGAACTGAGACAAAGAGTAAATGTAGATAACATGAATTAAGGTAATTTTTTTGTTCCCAGTGTGTGTATGGTGTATGTGTCTGAGCGTGTGTCTACATGTGTGTGTCTACACGATTTCCATTTTTGAATGCGTAGACCGACTTTCACCAAACTCGGTACATATTTAGCACTTAGTGAGGACACCTGATTTTTATGGTTTCCGACCACGCCAGGCACTTACTTTCAAAATGGCGAACTTCGCCATATTTTGAGTGATATAAAATTTCTCGGAAACAATTGAACCGATTTTAACCATATTTTGTATACTGGTAGAAAATCTTGTAGTTATAATAATATTTATTGTTTGTCTGCCATTTTGGAAGATAGTGCAAAATGTATAAATAAATATTTTACATTATGTCTCGAAAACTAACAAAGCAATTCTCCCCCAATTTACCAAGCAAGTATTACCATGACAGGCAAAGAAAACATAAGAAATTTAATTTGATTAAGTACCTATTTTCAAAATGGCGGACATACAAATATTTTATTTTATTTGGATAACTACCGTACCGTTTAACCTATTTCAANGGTAACTACCGTACCGTTTAACTTATTTCAACTAAATTTTGTTCGCTCACAGTATCTGTTACAAGCATTATACATACTATCACATAGTTACCTTCAATGGCTATTTTGTAAGATAGTACCAAATGAANGTATCTGTTACAAGCATTATACATACTATCACATAGTTACCTTCAATGGCTATTTTGTAAGATAGTACCAAATGAATAAATCAAGTTTTTATGTCATTACTTAGTAAACAATGAACCGATTCCAACCAAATTTGGCCAACAAGTTGTACTGCGGCAGGTGACGTTAAATGATTTGTTTTTGATATGCAAGGCACTGATTTTTAAAATGGCGTTCATATAGTTATTTTAGCTTAGAATGTTATATCGTCGAAACCATGTAATTAATTCCAACGTAACTTTGTATGCTGGTAGTAGATATTACAAATATCAACTGCGTCTATATGGAGTATCTTTTTNATTAATTCCAACGTAACTTTGTATGCTGGTAGTAGATATTACAAATATCAACTGCGTCTATATGGAGTATCTTTTTCCGCCATTTTGTAAGATAGCGCTACATTAATAAATGCATTTGAATGTCATATCTCGGGAAACAATTGACCGATTCCTACCAAATTTGAGAAACAAAAGTTACTGCGGCAGATAATATAAAATAGCATGTTATATGTATTACAGATACTTATTTTCAAAATCGTGNGAAACAAAAGTTACTGCGGCAGATAATATAAAATAGCATGTTATATGTATTACAGATACTTATTTTCAAAATCGTGGCCACATAGGCATTATAGGTTAGAATACCATATCGTTGTAACCATGGTATCAATACCAACATAACTTTGTCTGCTGGCGAAATATATTTTAACTATGAACTGTATCTACAGGATGCGTCTTTTGTCCGATACTTTGTAAGATAGCGCCCCACGAATTAATAAAACATTTTTGTCATATCTTGGAAACAATTGACGATTTCTTATAGAATTTGACAAACAAGTATCAGACATACCTGTACTCAAAATTAAACATATTTTAGTTATTTATTCGCAGCTTAAAAGCGGCCACTTTGGAACAGCAGGGCACCTTGAGGCGAATAGTTTCCCCTTGACGGGCTCCTTCATAAAGAATCTCGTTTGGTTCTTGAGGGCCGCGGTGTCTGAGTGGTTAGACTGCTCGCCTCCCACCACGGCGAACCGGGTTCAATCCCCGGCCGGATCACTCCCGTATTTTCGCATGTGGGAATCGTGCTAGACGACGCCACTCGTCGGCAGGTTTTCGCGGAGATATCCCATCCCTTGCCCTTACATTCCAGTGCTGCTCCATCCTCGCCTCATTTCAATCTCACGAGCTCTCAAGACCTCGTTGTTAAGACCCGCCAAAATCTCTCAAAACAACTAAAAACCTCGATTTTCCTTAACCTGAGTTGGATAAGCATTAACCATGGTGTAGCATTAAGGAGCGACACGCAATAGTGAGTATCGATGTATCGAACTCGAGAGGGTGAACGAGGGGGGTGGGTGGGTGCAGGACGCGACGACGCGAAATACCTGACCGGCGGGAGG